>JAAAKE020102109.1:0-18207 GCA_010014785.2 Anisolabis maritima
TCTCTCTCTCTCTCTCCCACTGCATATTATTATAAATCGATATATACCAAATACAAATTAAAATAAGATGTTTTGAAAACGAAGCGGACTCTCAATGGATCACTGTGCTATTATAATTAATATTATAATACTTATATAATAATGCACAAGAGATAAACATTCTAAACCTTAACCTTGTAATTTCACACATTCATATTTATTTATATACTCAAAATTTAAATCTTTTTTTTTTTCTTTAATTCTATTCTAATTCAAAAATCCTTCATACCCTTGAAATTTATTGTTTTTTTTTTTTTTTTTTTTTGTTTAGCACATTTTTTTCTAATTAAGGTTTAATCATCTCAAATTATATAATGATCGTTTTTAATCCAATTCGTCCCCGTTGTGATATTTTTTTTTTTTTTTTTTTTTTTTTTTTTTTTTTGGCATCTAATGACAAAAACGCAATTTATTGCTATATTTATAGTCACTTGTGTGGGTTATGTAAACTGTTTGCGACAGTCATATGCAAATGGCCTGAAGGAAATTTTCGGTGATGCTCACAACAACACCATAACCTAAGCCAAGTGATTGTGTGCCTAAAAGGCGCCGGCAATTCTCCGGCTGACGTCAGCCCCTATGTTCACACTTCCGCCAGACTCCCAGATCCGTTTCTCTCTCTCTCTCTTTTTATAATATAAACACATAGCTCATCTTAAAAAAGATGTTCGCATACTTTCTTTTGACGACATACAAAACTTTTTTGTGACCCTGATTCGGCCGTTTCATTTTTATTATTATTATATATGAAAACAAGCTTCTTACTTTTTTTTCTCTTTTTCACTCTCTCCTCAACTCATCCGATTAAAACTAAAACATTAGAAATCATCATCTTGGTTTTCTAATTTTTATTCGATTTATTAATTAATATTCCCGAGAGAGAGAGTAATTGATTTGTAAAATAGAGTGTGAAAAAAGCGATTTTGTCAAGGAAATAGAAAACTGGACATCAAAGGAGTAATTTTGTGAAATCGAAACGCCGTTTGTGGTTTCGCTCGGACTTCCATCTGGGTTAATGTGCTACTTGCACTTGATGGAAAATCTCTTGGAGTTGAAGAGGCAACTCGGTTGGTCACTTCCTTTGCTGCCTCCTCTCTCTAATTTTTTTTTTTTACCATCTTCAACTCTCGCTTGCATGTCACTCATTCTCTGTTTAGAAATCGCGCGCCAAAGGGATTTAAAAAAGAAAAATAAATAAATAAACATTCTTAAGAATTGGCTAAATGTCAAAAACGCGGTCGGAGGAAATTCGGTCGATTAATTTTTTTTCTCTCTCTCTCTCCAAGATTCACATTTAATTTGATCTGGGAATTAGATTTTCATCTTAAGATAAGGTGTTAGTGAGCAAGTGACTCTCTTTTCTCTTCCTAACCCCGTTTTTCTTGAAATGCACAACGGAAGCGGCCTTAATTTCAGCTTCTCATACCCAGAAGGAAGGCCTCATCGTAATAAGGAGTAATTGAGAGTTGGTCTTGGTCTTGGTTCTCGGAGTGTTCGTCTGGCAGACAAAGCAATGTGATTGGCCGTGGACAAGGCCGCTGCCAAAGAGGAAACCAGACTTCCTCTCCTTGTTTCTGACGTGGTTGCTCCTGGAAAACGACAATGGGCCTCTGCAGGTGAAGGCGAAACGCCCGCCTTTATTCCTTTTTTTATATATCTCTCTTCTCTCCTTCACCTCCTCCTCCTTCGTCTTCTTCTAATCATTTCACAAATACAAAGAAAACACTGAAAATCTTGATACACAACCACTCCCAATTTAATAGCTTCCTTTGAATAAGACATCGGAAAATAATTAATAAAGAGAGGCGAATATAAAATGAGAACATTTATTTTCTTTTCTCATCCTAAAGGCACATTCTCACTCTTTAATTGAAGACCAAGACTCGCTTTCTTTCAAGTATTTAGAGCAGCCATTTCATTTTCATTTGTGTGTGAGCAAATTTTTAGGCTGACGGACTGAGATTTCCTGTTTGCCTAAAACATAATTGCAGGATATTCTTATGTAAGTTTTGCCCTTGGAGCGAGCAACTGCCGTGCGAACAAAAAAAAAAGAACATTTTAAATTGAAATAATCGATTTGCCATTAGAATAACTAATCATCTCCGTTATCCGCCATCATATACAAGTATTTTTTTAAGCAAATATATCTGAAAGTCGAAGCGAAATGTGTTGGTTGCTATTCCTCGTTACCTTGAAAAACTTTCGCCTGTGTGCGTGTGTGACGCACGGCGTCGGATGCCAATGACCAGGAAACGACGGTAAAAGACTGACCTTGGATGTCCGCGCGTGCGTCGTGACTTCGTAGCTGGCGTGATCCGCGGGGTCTGCCTCCATTCCCCTCTCGCTTTGGACCCCGAAAAGGCCCCGGCGCTTACGTAATCCCACCACGTCAAAAACCCTCTCCGGGATGGATTTTACGCTATTTTTGCCCGGGTAGCTATTTTGATGTCCACCTGTTTTTTTCGACAATTTTACAAGTGGGGCAGCAGGCAGTTTGGTCATGGGTGACAGCCTGTGTCGTCACCTGTTGCGACCTGTGATGTGCCACCCTTCCTGGACCCAAGAGCCTCCGACGGAAGCCTGCCAGACCTAGTTCAATGGTACTGACCGCTCCCAAGGCCGCGCCATTTTTATCGACCACTTTAGATTGGTCAGGACTTGTCCATGTGTGTGCGTTCTCTTATGTATGCATATCCTTCACCGAGCGTGATCGTGTAAATTTATACAGCTCTTGTATATTTTTGATGATGTTTTTACGGAAATCAAAAAAAAAAAAAAAAAAAAATGGAATAGTTCCAAAGTGTCATCTAATCATCTCGATTAGAGATTACATATAAAATTTATTTTTTGATGAAATAAAAGCACAAGGCTAAATCATCTCCATAAACTTCCTGATAATAACAAAAAGATGTTATCATTAGGCTAATTGAAAGATAAAACAAGTGGGAAGAGTTGCGTAAACACTTGGGAATGACAATCGAAATTGTAAATCTTATCAAAAAATTGGCGCCAGAGAGATAATAAACGGTGTGTTTTTTGTTGATGCAGTGGCGGACAGCTATACCAGCTACCTGGCTAGCCTGCCCGGGCATCCTGGTGGGTATGCGCAGGCTACGGGTTTTCCTGGTGCCGCAGCACCTCATTCACCTCCGAGACCTGCTATTCCCACATCGGTAATCCAGGCAGCCACTTCTTCTGTCACAGATGATCTTTACATGTTAGAGCTGGGTTATCCGCCGAGGCCTAAGAAGAAGGTTAAGAAAGCCAAGGCGGGAGAACCGGGCGCTGTCAAGCGCAAGAGTCGTGAAGGTAAGTATCTGTATCAAACAAGATATCAGATCATCTTTTTTAAAATATCTGAAAATAATAAATTAAAGCAATTTTTGGCAAATTCATGATTTCACTTCTCTGTTTAAAAAATACACCACAGATCCTTCTCAATTTATTAAAACAACCAACAAAAAAATGTTCTTCAATCTAATTCTAGTTATTGTTGGTATAATTTTGAAATTGGAAATAGTATAAATTTAGCACCTTAGTTAACAACAAAATTTTGCTTTCTTTTTAATTATTTGTAGAAGAATTTAAAGACAATAACATATCCCGTGGAGTATTTTTGGAGATATTTGGTAGTGAATAGTGACGTCATAGGGCCCCAAAATTTTTTATAAAACAAAGGATTCAAAGTAATTTTACATTTCTTTTTAATACATGAACTCATCTAATCTCTTTCAAATAAAATAAAATAATAGGATAAAGAAAAAAAAGAAGACTAATTAAAAGAAAGTCTGAAAGTAATGTTTAGCCTCCAACTCTTCAAATGATAAATATCTCTCCGGAGATAGATATAATATATATATATATTGTCTATTTATAAAAATCATTGCAAAAATAAATTACATTGATTGCCTTTCACTCGTCAACCTCACTCACTTTATTCAAAAGAAAATTTATTTGTTCCCCGTGGCTATAATAGAAAAAATTTATAAATTGAATTTCTATTATTACAAATGAATTTCACCGTCTTTTCTTTGTTTGTAAAAAATTTAAATATACAAACTTTTTTTTGTTTTCAGGTTCTACAACGTACCTGTGGGAATTCCTGCTCAAATTATTGCAGGATCGAGATTATTGTCCCAAATATATTAAATGGACGAATAGAGAAAAAGGAGTATTCAAATTGGTGGACTCGAAGGCAGTCTCGCGGTTGTGGGGTCTCCATAAAAATAAACCCGATATGAATTACGAGACAATGGGTCGCGCTCTCAGGTACTTAAATATTATTCATTTCCTGTTTACTATTCTTTTTAATATTATTCTAATTCTAATCGAAATATATTGAAAGGAAATCTTTTGGTCATTTTTAAGTTCGTGATTGATTTAAATATTCGCAATTTACTAACCATAAACAATCACTCGTCTTTTGTGAAACAAAATGTAAAAATATCAACAGAAATAAAAAATTTTTTTAATTTTTGTGGATGATTCAAATACTATTAATAACAAATCGATAAGGAAATTATATTTATTTTTATTTTCTCATAAGGAAATATCAACATTTTCAACTAGGGTTCTTATTCTAAATGAAAATAAAAATGGATAAATACTTGAGGGCTACCGGATCCGGCCTTAATTTTAAATTTTCTCACTCAACTCAAATAGCCTAATCGAGATATAAGCAATCAAATTTGCATAACAAAAATTTTTTGTTCAACTAACAAGGGACACCCATTTTGAAAAAAAATACTTTTATCTATTAATCTATTAATTATAATAATTATACACAAAATAACTCTTTAATTGATATTAGCAAAAAAAAAAATTTGCTCGTTTCTAGTCTCAAATTCAGAATTTTTGTATATTTGAGAAATTCAATAGGCCTGGGTAAATAAGTTAAAAAAATTATTTTTCTAATATAATTATATATCTTATCTAAATTACTGCCTATAATTATTAATTATATCCTTCAATGTATAATCTAAAGATCAATTCAATTTAATTTTTCTTGTTTTTTATAGGTACTATTATCAACGAGGGATCCTGGCCAAAGTGGACGGGCAACGTCTTGTCTATCAATTCGTAGACGTCCCAAAGGATATCGTCGAAATTGACTGCACCGGTGCGTGACCACCACAGAGACTCGAAAACAAAACAACAACGTGCAATTCTTTTAATATATTTTTTTATAAATAATAATCATACCCTCCCTCAACCCTTCCCCCGCCCCAAATTTTACCTATTTTATCACCCCACAATCTCCTATCTCTTTTTTCTACTAAAAAAAATCTCTCCCGCCGCGTACTGATTAATCATCGAAGAGACTAGATTTAACGCAAACAAAACAAAGTATTTTGCCTCCTTTTTAAAGAAAAAAATCTATATATATATATAAACAAATATATATTAAATATATATATAATTGTAGATCTCAGAAACTGATAAAGTGAGTGCTTAAAACAGATGAAATGAGCCTTTTATTTTTGTAAAAGTGAAGAAAAAAAAATAAATAAATAATAAAGACTGGCTGAGGTGCTATCAAAGTTTGAAAACGAAAGGCTAATGCAATGAACTTGCTGTGTTAAATTTAGCAAACAAAAGGTCCAATGAGCTCCAGGCAAAGAGAAAAAAATTATATATAACTATATTATAAATATATATAAATAAATGAAAATGAAATTATATATATATATTTATATGTTATAAATACAGTATAAATATATATACTATGCTTTTTAGAAATCCACAAAATTGAAAAAACTTTGTAGATTTCTTAAAACTCAATGTTAATACTATGTGGTAATATGTATCACAAAATTATATATTATATTATAAATATATATATAAATATATATGTATATGTATGTTTATGCATAATGTTGATGTATATCGATATGTATACATATATTAGTCTTGTAATTTATTTATTAATTTTTGTTAATATATTATGATAACAATAATGATAATAATCTAGTAAATAGAATACTAGGTGTAAGGTTGAAAGATCATTTCCACCAAAACTTGTATATTTTTGTTTAAAAAAAAAATATTAAAAAAAAAACGGTGGCGCGGTGTTTAACTTGGTAAAATTATCAGACGCAAAACGAGAAATTTTGTTCTTGTGTGAAATAATGGTTAAACCGTTTATATTTTTTTGATTTTGTTTTTGAACCACATTCTCTTTTACTGCCTTGAAAAAAAAAAAGTTTTTTCCAACAAGTACATCCCCCGGTGCTCTCGAAATCTCAAACGCATGCGCAGTGAGAAAACCGCGCTTTTTCACACTGAGCATGCTTCTGGCAATTCAACGACCAGCCAATGTATTTGATAGAACAAACTTATTGTAATAATAATATTGTTAGTTGGTTTTTTTTTTCTTCTTAATTTTTTTATTCTACATGTATAAAAATTTTTATGAAAAATTAACTACATACAGCACAACTCATTTAAATAAATGTATAAATAAATAAACTACTTTTTTCTAAAGCACATGTGATTAAAAAATATGGTTATTTAAAAAGAATAGAATCAAATTTACGAGTTCTTATATAAACGTTTATAATAAATAAATCTACATACATATTTATGGGTACAAGTCAAAGGCTCAATGTACTTATTATTAAACGTTTTTTGGTAGATTAAATTAAAAAAATGAAAAATTTTCCCGATGGTTGTGCGTTTCCCAAAAAAATTATATATATATATTAATACATAAATAAAAATAAATAAAAAAAAAAAATAAATAGATTTCATTCATATTCAAAAACGAATTTGATAAAAATTCCATATCATTTTGTGGATGGAATAAAACGCTCAAATGATAGATTTAAAAAAACAACAACCAAAGATGTAAATAAATATTTTAAGAAAAAAAAATTTATATCTTTGGCCCTTAGACTTTTCAAATTCATTTTGTGATTTGTGTAATGAAATTGTTAAAATAACAAATTTTTAAATGGGAATTTCAATGTGTTTTATGTGTCTAAATGAACAAACATTTTATCAAATTGTATCATATATATTATATTATTATATTATTATATTAATGTTCAGACACACAACATGTTGGGCGCGAAGTGAAAGTTCCGGGAACAAATTATATACATTTTTGATAAATATATTATATATTTATTATTCTATATTTCCAAAACAAAATTATATTTTATTGGTACGGATTAGTATTAGTATTGGAGTTAAAAAAAAATAATTTTATAATATATTATTAATTAGGCAACGAGAAAGACTGCGCGCCCGACATTTTGCTGGTCGAAATTTAATGTCCCAAAATTGAAATTAAGCCTCTATAGGGAAACTATATTTTACTTATTATCCTATTATTGAGTTGTGCTGATTTAAAAAGATGGAACGAATATTTCTGGTACAAAGAAAAAAAATGACTAACAATTAAAAAAAAAACTTTCTGTGATTTTAATCCACTCTTAACGGATGGCTTTTTAGGGAGACAGAGAGTTGAAGTTGCAAAGTTGACTTCAAGGTGCTTTGATACACGTCCAATATTTAAGTGATAAAATAATAACTACTTTTCACTGACGTTAGAACTAAAAAGGTTTAGCCAAAAAAAAATATTTTAATTATTATTATTATTATTATAATATAAAAAATATATATAATAATAATTAAAAAAAACGAACAACAACAGAGGCATTAATTAGCAATCTATTTCAAAACAAATTCTGATAAATGTTTTCTGTCAATTTACAACTATGTACAATGTGAAATGTTATAAAGTCTAAATTTGCGTCCATAAAAACAATGTGATGTAATTGTAATAATAAAATAATAAAAAGATAAAATGCCCGAGTTTTATTTATAAAAAAATCCCTTTTAATCATTTACTTTCAATTTCTTTAATTTAAGATGTTTTCCCGACCTCTGGCACTAAAAAGAGTCTCCTCCTACCTAGTTTTTATTTCTAGCCAATTCCTTTCTCTATTTTTATCTTATTATAAAAATATATTTTAAAAAATATTACTCATTGTTTGTATAGCTATATTTTATCCACTGACAGAGGGGAAGGGAGTTACCACTCCATGAGATGGACCTTAAAGTTAAACTAGATATTTGAATGTTAGCAAGGATCGATCATAAAGACCATTTTACAATAAATATAATATATATACTCTCATCCTGAGTTCGGAGCTGAGAATAAACTAAAGTCGACTAAATTTGAGCTAAACTAAATAAACTCTAATACCCCCTCCCCCGAACATTAATTAAGAAAATTAGCTAGGTAAAAGCCATATATAATGTCCAGACTTTCTTGAATGATTTAAACTCAAAGGGTTGTTCTATAACGGGCGCAACTCAGTTGGAAGGATGAATGGTCTTCATAAGGGAATGAGAGATGGGGTAAAACTGTCTGAATATTTTGGAATTGATTTACAGTGATTTATAATTAGAAAAAGACCGTCATTTTACTGGAAGAGATTTAGAGATCTTTGGATGACTAAAAATCACCTAAACCCCCAAATAATATTGAAAAAATATTTTTTACATAAAAAAATATTTCCGAGATTTCCACCCTAACTAAATATACCATTGCTTTTCTCATCTTCCTTAAATGATACCATTGACAATTGTGAGGTTAAACATTGTTAAGGAGTAAGCTGATTAGCTTGGCCTTACCTGAATCATCTCTAAAGGAGGGAAGTACAAATTTTTGTAACAGACTCCCATGAAATGCCAGAGCCCTGGATTATTATCTTAAATGCCCCTATCTCGACCATAAATAATCTGTGTGCATTGTGCCTACCTAATAAAGTAATGTGATAAAGAAGACAATTTAAATATAATTCAAACAACTTTACAGAGAGAGCAGCACTATAGACAGGAATTACTTTCAAATTTCGTCAACAGATGGCGACACTACCATTGTTTATTTATATGATGGCTAAATGATACATTTATTAAGAAATGACAAAATATCAACATGAACTTAATATTTCTTTAAGTATTTGTCACACATATCTTCATTTGAATATGTTTATTCGATTTCTATATTTTTTTTCTATCTTATTTATGTATCTCTTGCATCTTGCTGATATTTAACAGAAATAACTGTTTAAGGTTATGCTATTTTAGCTTGATCACAGTTATTTGTGCTCTTTTCAAGGTTTTATGCATTTAATCACGTAATTATAATTTTATTCCATTCCTCAATGCTCGGGATCATCTCTCGGAATTGTTTTATTTTTATAAATACATTTAAAATCAAGTGACAGTTGAAGATGAAAACAACAACCAAGTTGTTGTTGTTCTCATTGATTTTAAATTTATTTTTTTGTTATCTTTTTGTTATTAACAATTTTTCATCAATATGGGATAAATTTAAACGATCTGACATCGAAACAAATGCGAATTTAATCTCTCATCATTCATTATCTATACCACAACAGATATCAAGTCCTAAACCTGTCATAGAAGACATAAGGTAATTAAATTATATTTTGTTTTTGTTAAGTGCATCGAAATTAACATATTTGAACGTCCTTAGACCCAGAAGTCTCTTTACACATAATCATAAATGTAATTAAGACAAGTTAGTCAATTCTGTGATTTTTCTTTATATATACATTTATATTTGTAGTTGGGAGACTAGGTCTTTCGAACTGATTCTCTATTTTTCAAAGGAAGTGTTTTTCTCTTAATTAAATATTAAATTATTGATTTAATTGAACCGAGTTTATATTCTAATCATAAATTTTGCGTTTGATGGCCATCTGGCATGGTCTTGATAACTTGATCAGGAAAGACTCTAGGGTCTATTGATGTATAATATGTCAAACTCTTGTATGATAAATTTAAATATTTTATTTATTACTGATATGCGTATTTTTATTTTTTTAGTTTTACAAAAATGATTCTAGCGGTTGTCGCTTGTGGAGATCGTCTTGATGAAACTCTCGTCATGATCAAATCTGCAATCGTTTTTAGTAAATCACCAGTGGAATTTATTATTTTTTCTGATGCCGAACACATTCCAAGCTTCAATGATATTGTAATTTCAAAATATTTTACATTTACAGATCTTTTTATTTATTAATATTATGTACTCGTTGAATATTCGGATGTCATTATATATATGCAAAAGAAAACCAGACTTTTTGTCTCTCTCATAAATTTATTTCTAATATTTCTGACCTCATTCAAGTTCTACCCTCAGTGCCAAAATGAGTTTATGTTGAGAATGTCAAATTAATATATATTTTCAAGAGACATGCAAAAGCGTTATTTTGATCCTCACACACCTAATTTGAATCGAATGATCTGTGGGGAACAAAAATATTCTGCTTCGCAGACTGTTGCTGATATATTTTTACTTACATTCCCATATTGGCTGAAGATGGACTTCATACGAGGATCGAAATATTTTTAATTAAATAAATAAAGACTGGTTTTCTTCTCCATATATCTTCTAAGCTCTTTTTATGTTGATGCAATTGTACAAGAAAGCAACAAAACACTTTTAAAAGGCTTTTTGATAATTTATTATTTCATCACATATTTGAGCTTTCTTTAGACTTTTAGTAATAGCTAATGAATAATAAGGGTTTGTTTTAAAAAAGATGGCAGTTTTTAAAACAATACTCCATAACAATATATCGTTTAAGATAAATGAGTGCGAAATGATTGTTTTAGTAATTAGGATTAAAATTTTGAAGCATCCCATGATATATATATATATATATATATTTTTAATTTAATTTCTTTTCACGGAGATTCGCCGTGCGTAATAAATCTTGAAATTAATTAACATTACGTTTCAAATGGTTAAATTGTTTTTGATATATTGCTGCCATTATATATGAATATTCAATTGCATCAATATTTCAAATACTCTCTTTATTATATTATTGTGGGATAATTCTTTTTTTTTTAGCTTAATCAATGGAAACAGTCTACAAACAGTTCATTTACTTTTCAAGTAAGACCAATTACATTCCCTTTAAAAGATCATACAGAGGAATGGAGAAAATTATTTAAAGAATGTGCATCTCAACGATTATTCCTTCCGGTAAATGAAAATATTAATTTCTAGAGGGTGAAAATTAAGTAGATATTGAGAAAGTTCAATTTAATGGAAAAGTTGGCAGGTTGTTATGGGGTTGTTGAAATCTAAAAGCCCTTATTGCCTATTTGCTTTTCACACCTCATTTGAGAGAGAGAAATGTCAATTATTTCTTTATTGAAATCACGTGCTTTGCTGTTTTTTTTAACAAGATTTTTTTCAGACTGTCCTCTCCAATGTGGATGCCCTTCTTTATGTTGATACCGATACCCTTTTCCTCTCTCCACTTGAAGATGTCTGGAGACATTTCCAAAAGATGAACTCGAGTCAAATAGCAGCTCTAACTCCCGAACATGAAGATCCAAATACGGGATGGTATAATCGATTTGCCAGACATCCTTATTATGGGAAATTGGGTAAATACTTAAACCGGCATCATTTAGGGCGCATTTTTCGGATATAATTTTCAATAATCTCTTAACTAATATCATTATTCTGTTTCTTTTTCAGGGGTCAATTCCGGAGTGATGCTGATGAATTTGACTCGAATGCGCTCTTTCAGTTGGACTGATTATGTGGTACCAATTTACAAACAGTACAAATTGAAAATTACTTGGGGAGATCAAGATATCATCAATATCATTTTTCATTTCCATCCGGGTGATTATTAATTCATATTTTTCTTAAAAAACTATCCGTGAATTTGATATATATATATATATATATAATAAATAAACTCAGGCTCTCCTCTGGTGGGCACAATTGCTGGATTAACTATTTAATTAAATTTAAAAAAGTTAAAGTTAAATTAATTCAATTAACCAAGAAAATATAGATTACCTTTTAAAACATCAATCCCAATAATATAACTATATTTTCAAAAGAGAAAAATAAATACGCCATATAAAAAATAACAATTACATTTTCATTTAAATTCTAGGAGGGGACCCTGCAACCTGGGCTTTTATGCACAACCCAGGTTGAGAATAAAAACCATGCCCCCACTAAATGTCGGGATACTATTTTTATAAGACAAATTATTATTCTATTATTTGGAGAGGATAATACAAAAACTCTGTTTATACTTTTAGACAAACTCTATATCTACCCCTGCCGCTTTAACTACAGGCCTGACCACTGTATGTATATGTCAGTATGCAAGAGCGCCGAACGTGACGGAGTGGCTGTACTTCATGGCAGCAGAGGAACTTTCCATTCCGAGAAACAGCCACCCTTTCAGGCGATTTTTCGAGCTTTCGACGAATATACTCTCGGCACTGATCCTTATCTGAATCTCTTCTTGCCGATGCGCAATTATTTAGAAGTGACCACCGCCTCCAATTGTGGAAAAGTTCAACACATCTTTACTAAAACTATTGAGAAGTATCTTCTACAGAACCAAGATGCCTCCACGTGATTAGTTATTTATTAAAATCATAAATAAAGATGGTTTTGTCATTTAAAAAATTAAAAAAGTTCTTTTAATCTCTTTTTGCTAAGATTCCATAATTTAAAAAATTAAAAGATAAAACCAAATATTTTATTCCTGCTTGGTTTTTTTTTTTTTATTTTTCACATTACATACGAAATTTTGTTGTTTTTTTATCCTTGATTTATCAATTTTTCTTAATGTTTAAAAGTTTCAATTTGGACTCTGACACTGGCTCGTTTTCTTTCTTTCTCTAATACAACAAATTTTTCAAAATGCAAGACATTTTAGTGCCCCTCCAATTTAAAAAAAAAAAATAATAGCGGAAAGATGAAATTAGGAACGATGCCTCATATTTTAACTTTGAAACTTAACAAGAAAGCTAACAATATTGAATATAAATAAATTTTAATAATCAATTTTTCTATTTGTTTATTAATTTTTCCATTATTTGTTCAAAATTGCCATCTTTTTGATGATTTTTTTAAATACGTATCATTTTCTCTTATATTTATAAAATAAAGAAAAAGGAAATGATTATTTTTAAAAAATGCAATGAAATTGAAATCTTTTTAAATTTTATTAAAAAAATTTTTCACTTCTCTTTTTGAGAAATACCATTTTTCTAGACAAGCGGTTCAGGAATTTTGTAAAACATTGGTCATGTAATAATAATGTATTTAAAAATATTTTCTATAATATTAAAGTAAATAAATAATACTAAGTGAAGTTGATATATTTGTCTGCAGAATATTTTTAACTAATATAAAAAGGCCTAGAACCATATCACTTTATAATTTAATAATTTTCTTGCTTTAATGCACTTGGGAGAGAGAAAGAAAAAAGAAAAACGGAGATAACAGGCCAACTTCCTTTACTCGAACAAAAAGCGACGTCCTTAGATTGGGACTTCATGCTCCTTATTCAATCATACAAATTTTTGATATCTTCGTTTTCTCTTTTCTTTCTCTCTCCATATACTACCTGACTGGCCATAGATTCTAAGATTTAGGTTTAATTTAGGTTTACTTATGTTAGTAAAAATTATTTTTTATTTTTTAAATACTTTTTAAAAACATTAAAGTTAGTAGGTATTTACCTGGCATAATTTGATAGAAATGCGTATCCGTTGGTTCAGAGAAGGTAGTTACTCCAGTGAATATTTAAATCTTTTAAAACTTAATACTTTTACTTTTCTCTGTAAAACATTTGTGCTGAAATCCAAAGATCCTGGGTTTGATACTTCCTCTCGCAAAATTTCTTCTAGCCAAAAAAATGGGCTCTTTGATTAATTACTTTATATTGATTTTTTTTTTTAACATTTCTACTGAACGTCTATTCAATTCACTCGCTGCTAAATACAAGATAAGTTTGAAGATAAACTTCTGATACTGATCTCATATCTCTCTAAAGTTCCAAAAATCCAAAACCGCTTAGTCTTCTAAAAAAATTTATCCAATTTTGATACTTAGAAAATAGAATAGATAGAAAAAATTTTTCCTAAAAATTTATTTTACATATTCTTTTTAAAAAAAGATAAATGATTATTTTTTATACAATTATTTATACTATGAATATATAAATCATAATTTTTAATTTCTCCTGCTCAAAATAGCTATCTTTTAGGTTTTGTGTAATCTAGAAAATATCTAGTCCAAAATTTTAATCAACTCTATATAGGAGATTTATTTATTAATTATAAAATAATAGATTAAGATCAAAATGTATGTATACTGGTTGTTAGGGGGCAATTCACGATTTCTTTGTGACAGGGGGACAAATTGTTTTCGTAGGTAACAAATAAGTTTTACGATTATTATACATTTTTATACTGAAAATTAAACTTTTATTTTTATTCTAATTTTCAAATGTCCAAAAAACAATATTTCTGGTGAGCATCACCGCATCACCGCACTTGCTTTTTTTCTTGGAAAGCATACGCCGTCCTTTCCCATTGGGAATCGGCACTTATACTGGGAACAAATTCATAGAAAAAAATTAAGAATCACTTTTTAAGATGATTGAATTGCTAAATACATGTTAAAAAGAATTAGAAATAAATTTCTTTGATTTACCAAAAAAATTAGAGGTATATCTTTTATCATTTTTTGGTTTGTATTCCATAATTGAACTAAATAATTTAAAAACCTTCCCTAATATATTTGAACGTTTTTATTAAATAAAGATAAAATCAGATTTAGGCTAAGCGCATATTGAGATATGTATGGAATATGTGAGGTGACTCTCTTTTGTAACCAACGGAAACTAACAGGAACCAAACACTATAGGCTATTAAAGAGTATGTATCCACATATCTTCATATAATATGCGTCTCTCCTTAAGTATTAGATAGTAGGGTGGGATGAGCAGGAAGAATGTGCATTAGAGCTACTTGTTTAAAAATACGAAGATTTTGACATTACGAACAATAAATAAAATGATCTTTTAAAATTCATGTAAATCAGTGATGCACACCTGCGGCTCGTTTTTAAAATCATTTTTTTTACTAAATTAAATATCTTAACAAAAATAATACTTTTTGAAAACTATTACATAATTATTTTTTTAACTGATGCTTGATTTTTCCTTTAAAAAAATTCTTAAAATGTTTTTTTAATGCGGCCCTTTATACTTAAAACGATGTGCATCTCTGATGTAAATCTTTATTACACTTTGTAAAAATTATATCTTAATTTTAAAATAGAAATGAACTAAGGGAAAATTGATATTTTATAACAATCTGTCTTAGTCAAGAACGAAGTATTATATCTCTGGATGTTTTTATAGGGCCTATTAATCGAATACAAAACAATTAATCTCACTCTTAAAATATTATTATTATATGTATATAGACGTTTTATTATTAAGTATTTATTTTTTTTATACTTGAAAGCTTAACAAACACTCTTGACCAAATTGAACTCAATATCATATTATTACTGAGATTATTTTCCCTTATATTTCATTTTAAGTATTTTGTATTTGCAGCTAAGAGATTCTAAAATAATATATATATATACAGATATCATTGCGAAAAGTTTTTGGACCCTTTCGATGACCAAATTTAAATAATCGTTCGCCGGGGGTGGAATTAAATACCCTTCCCCGGCCGGGAGCTTTAGACAAAAAATATTTCTACTTTTTTTTGGAGTTGAAGCTTTCATAGTTGTTATCATTAATAATTAAATTACATTTTAACTGTATTAGATTCAACGTTTCGGCCTCTTATTCTGTGGCCTTCTTCAGGTATAATTTAGATATAATCAGTCTTATATATATGGAGATTTACAATCTGAAAAAATTATATATAAATATATTGTATATATTATTTATTAATATTTATTCGACCATTTTTCCAACCTGTTCAAAATTTTTCTCCCGTTTCCTTTGCTATGACTCAAGGCTGTCGCGACCTCTGGGAGAGGGAAGACGCCAAGTAAAACGGTTTAAGTCGAATAAACACTGAATTACCTATATAAAAAACAAATGAACCAATAAAATAGCATTATCATGATGATAGACATATTCAGGGAGTGTCAGGAGTCCCAGGATAGATAGATGTAAGACTCCTTTACTCTGTGCAAAAATAATTTTCATTTGACCTTTTTTATAGAGAGGTTTCTATAAAACAAATAAAATTTTTAGATTGAAGTTAGAGTATCGATCCCACTACCGGTCTCTTGATTAAATATTTAGGAATTTACCAAAGCTATATACGAGGAAAATTTTGGATATAAATTATAAACTGTCTTACCATATTGCTCCTAATTTATTTTAAATATTTCACATGAATTAAAACTTCTCAAGCGCTCAAAATCCACTTACTATGTTTAGTGGCTGTTCATTTGGACTCTCAACTATTGAATTTAGCACAAAAATTTTAAGACTCATTTCAAGTAATATCACCTGTGATAAATTTAATAAAATAAAAAATAGATATAATATTTTGATATTTAAAATAATATACGTATAAATATACCATATGTTTAGAAAATCATTTTTGTGTAATTTGTATTTTTATGTCACATAATAGTGTTTTTTTGTAAAAAAAAAAACGTATTTATTATTTTTATGATCCTAAATGTATATAAAAATTCAATAATTTTTTTGAATATTGTATTTCAAATGATGATATGATATTTTTATGTATTTTTTGTTTCAACAATCTGAAAATAAAAAAATTTCATTTGAAAAATTATTATATCTAATCTCTATTTCAGGTTCTTAGAGGTAGACCCAGTGGTGTATCTAGCTTTAAATCATGGTGAAGGGATAATGAATGTAATTTATATATATATTTGTTTAAAACGAGACATAATATCTATCTATGAAACTCTAAATGCTCACTGCAGTTGAAAAAGTGTAAATCAAATAAAAAATAAAAAACTAATAAACAACAAAGTATTTCTGGTAGTCCTAACAAAGAAAGAAGATAAACAATAATCATATTTTCTTATTTTTCCAAACACGAATGGGGCTAGAATGGGGGTCGGCCAACTCAGTGATTGGTTCAAAGAACCCGGAGGGGAGTCCTCCGTGGCTGAGAGGTTAAAGATAATGACATATTGATAACCTTAAAAGCCCCAAAGGGTGTGGGTTCGGATCTCTAAAAATTTGATAATGATGACATTATTGGATTTTACTATGTAGGTTACATTATTTGAACTAGATCGCCCCTCCCTCCCTAAAATTTTTGTGAATTTGTATATTCAAACTCGCATTCAACCATCTTTACAAACACATAAAAAAGACATTGGGGACATTTCAATAAGATGAATATCAAAGAAAAAGACAGAATGACAAGGATAAGATGAGGAAATGACAAAAGAAAATATGGACGAATGACAATATGCAGTTTCTGTAAAGAAAAAGAAGAGTTATTGCTTCACTTCATCAACTCCGAGACACTAGACGAAAAGCGATGAAAGGCGGCGGAAAAAGGGAAAGACGATTGGAGAAGATGAAGAAATACTGGCAATCGACTTAAGAAGAGAACCGAACAGACAATGGTGCGAATTGTGGATTATTAAGCGACCTCAAAAAATTGTATATTTGTATATATTTTAGTTTTTTCAATATTTTCTGTTCTCCTTTGTTTTTATTTGCAATATATATATTCAAATGTAACCCAAATCCCAAAAAGGAGAGAATCTCTAAATAAATAAATATAAAATAAATATATTTGTACAGTCATAGCAAACACTCGTGCATATATATATGAGTGTGGGTAAGAGATCGCCCCTCACATAAAATTTTTACAAGTAGTGTAGTTAGAGTAAGAAAATGAAACTATTGATAAAAATATGATCAGATGTACTAGGCTATATACTGTGGAAATGTTGAAATGTTAACTCTAAAATAACTTGGAAAAATCTGGTGAGACTAAGAGCTCATCACATAACTTTCTCTTACCTGATTAGTCAAGAGAATGTAATGTGATATGCACTTTTACACCAGATTTTTTGTGTCGGTATATTTTTTGTTAACTAATTTAAATAAAAGTATATAAAAGTTCTGATAATATAAAAAAAATATACAAAAAATTACAAACAAAATAATTCATTGAGAATTGCAATTTTTTTTCGAAAAGAAATCTGCCCACTGAGACTGAGGCGATGTACTTGTGTATAGATCGCCTGGCCTTTCATCGCTCAATTGAAATCTTGAAATTGTTTTGCGTATATCTCTCTTATTTGTGGGCGAATTCTTATGA
>JAAAKE020102120.1:0-12817 GCA_010014785.2 Anisolabis maritima
AATTTTATTTTTTCCTTACAGAAGCAGTAACGTAGCTAGGAATTTGTAAATAAAATTTTTTCCATGCATGGTCTTTAGAATTTTTTTCTAGTGGTTCTTAAAAATAATTTAAATTTATTATTTTTGGAAATTTTATTTTTATTTTTTTTAATGTCATCTGCGGACATTTAGAGTTCGTTTATTCGTCCTTATTTATTTATATTGATTGGTAGCTAATATAATATAAATAAATTTTTGTCGCGGGGAGCGAACTACTGACTTGGTACGTGAAGTCTCTACCTCTTCAGGGAAGAGAGCAAAATTCGTTTCTTGTTTTTATTAACATTTATGTTGATTTGAGAGGGGCTCTAAATGGAATAAATAAGTAATCAAAAAAAGTGAATAAAACACCTGAAAAAATCATGATGATTAAAAAAATATTGCTAAAAGAATCCAATTTAAATGCTCTGCATTTGCCTTCAAAAACACGTCTGAAAGATTAATCACGGTCTTTTCAACCTCTACCCCATAGAGTAGAATCAAAACTCTGACTTAATAATTCAGAGGGCAAGGATTCATGAACGTGAAGTTATTGTTTAATAATTAGCTGAGGACGACCTTCTAGAACACGATTATAAAATAAATACAAGTGTTTAATGGCACATAAAGGAAAAAATTAATTTAATTCGATGATAGTTGAGAAATGTGTATTTCATACCTTTTTTTCTATTCCTGCATCCTAAAGGGGGTCCAGGGAGCTGAGGCTCTCCTTAGATGATCCCAATATTTAACAACGTTAATAATAATTTAAACCATATCGCATTTATATTTAAAATTTTTGTCAAGTCCACCTTTGTGAGCAGTTAATTTGTTCTTTCTTTGTGGTGGTATGTCAGTGCTAGTTCAATGACCGGATAGAATTCTTTTTAAAAATGAATAATTTATAGTCATACGTATATACTAGAAATGTCCAAGCAATGCATGTCTCTCAGTTTTATTACTCCAACCCTTTTTTTCTCATATTCTTTTGTACTCTTCAAGTAGCAACTCAAGAATTCTCCCTTGAGGAGAACGTTTTATGAAGCTTATAAATTATTATTAATAGAATCTGTTCATAATGAAATTTCAATCATCTTCCATCATTTGTCAATTAATGAGTTACGCCCTCTGGATCTGGCTCTGCTTAAAGCCTTGTTTATTTTTGCGATTATTCGACCCACCTCTCCCTTTCCGGCGCTATCATAACTATTTATTTAATTAAACGCCTTTTCAAGGTCGAATTTATTATTATTAATATTACGAAATGAGTGGTTAATAAAATTTTTATTCAAAAGCAGTTATATTTAACTAGAAATTCCAGATCAATAAAGAAGGACAAGCATGAAAAAAAAATTGCCTACTTATATGTATCATCTTTTAAAAACGTGTTTTTCATTTTTTTTTTTAAACTAAAAGAGCAGAAAAATTAAAAGTTCACTCCATATATGCATTTATTATAGAGGCCGGACTTTGCCTATTGGGCATCTTTTAAAAGTTTGAAAATGCAAAGAAATTTTTAAATGATCCATTTTCTTATTTCTTCTTATTATTGTTACAATATTATCTTATTGAATAATAAATTAAAAAAAAAAAAAAAATGAAATAAAAGAACATCCTCCTTTTATAAATAAATTCCCCTCGACTTTCTTAATGATTTTTAGAAAAACGTTTCAGGTAAAGTATCACTTCTGGTTGCCGGAAATAGTTCAAAAGTTGTTAGAGATCTATGATTTTGCTATAATGCACGTATGTAAAATTTGGTTGACCTACATTAAAGCGTGTTCTAGTTATCGTGTTAATGAACATACCCACAGGCATAATACGAAAATTAATATTTTCGGACTCACTGAGGTGCAAAATGTCAAGGACAATCAAAATTTTTAGACAATTACAATACTTTCCTTATACTACGTATATGGAAAAAGTAATAAAAAGTGATTTTTGACCCTTTTGAATGCCTTCTTCAAAATATATATTCCTCTCTAAAGGGCTTGTTTTTGGACAGTCAGACAGAAGAAATAAAAGAGAAAATTTTTAAGATTTCAACAAATGGATTAATGAATAAAAACTTTTTACTATTATTATTTATGAAATTATGTATATTCTTATAATATCAGATATTTTGCTGAAGCTTATGAAATTTGGCTGTTTGATTCACTCTCAAAAAAGGCAGGAGGTGCAGCCAAGTGTATTATTCCTCCTGCCTTTCCTGCTTTTCTTGCTGTTATTTTGATATTTTCCTGAGGAAGATCTCCACTTATATCCAAAACGTCGATTTCTTTTTTTCAGCTATCTACCCAAATTTGTCACCTACTGCTTTCTATTAAAAAGAATCAATATCATCGATCAGTCGTGTCTTTAGAATGTTGATATTCATAAAATAATCAGATTGCTTTGAATGACTTTCATCTCTAAATTATAATAATTTAGGCTGGAAAGTCTCAAACGTGATATGTGCCGACTTGACAATTTCTTTTAATTAACATCAGAAAAAAACATTAGACAGATTGACCTGTTAACGACCCTTACAATTAAATAAAATTAGCAGGACTTGGCACATGCGATCAGGTATTATTTTTATATTTTCCAAGGTTCTGAGGAAGATATCAACTTAATTTGTTAAGTACATAAAATACTCACTTTTTGAAGATTTTCGTGCCTCGATTGTCATATGGAATTTTAACGCCCTCTGAAAGAATAATTTTATGAATATGAACGAAACGACAACGCTAACAAATTTTATTATTATAAAATTTTTATACTATACAAAATATATATATACTGTCTAAATACAATTAGTTTACAAGTCTTAAGATTTTATTGAGGCGAGTTGCTGTTTCCCAACTGATTATTTTCTCCTTTTTCACTTGAACAACTCACAGTTGCTGATTTCTTTCATACATATATAATCCGACTAGGGCCGAATAAGAGGCTGATAGTTTTTAGCTGGAGTCCCGCTAGAAGCGAGAGTGTCTCCGTCTCTCCCAGTCCTGTTAGTCGCGTGGGTCTCGTTCTCGAATTCCCACCTGTTGTTGGACAGAGGTGTGTAGGCGACGATGCTCGCTTGCGTAACACGCAACTGTACAGCCTCGTGTTGTTTACAAACAACACTCACCCTCCTATTGGCATTAATATTAAATAATTTAAAAAAAAAAGAAGGAAATGCAGTTAATGAGATCAACGTCCTCTCTCTCTCTCGCTTATTGTTTTCAAGAATTCAGGAGTTGTCTGCTTGGATGTTTGCCCGGATCATAAAGCCATTCATTCCTTGACTTGGGCCGCCCGACAAACTCACCTAACACATCCAAATGGCTTTCACGAAATTTTTTTAAAATCTTTTAAACATGACAAAATAGTAAATAAATTCCCATCTTACTCGCCTCTTTCACATTCTTACAACTAACAAATGTCAAATTTCAGCTTGTTTTGTGTGTATTTACTCTACAACTTAATAATATTTAGGTGTAAATTAGTTAACGCTAAAGAAACAATTCCGTCACCACAGGTGGCGATAAAAAAAAAAATTTTTTTTGACCCAAGTTAATTTATACCATAATTAAAATTGGTGCATATAAAATTTCAAATAGATTTCTAATTTAGATTTAATGATTACCATACTAATATCAGAAGCTCCCTGAGGGATTTGAACTCTATTTGTGGTAATCCGCCACTTCTATTATTAAATTATTAAATAATATTTAAAATGCAATATTATCCAACCAATATTTATTTATACTAAATGGTGTACTAATTGGCTTAAATAAATTTTTATCGGATTGGAGACATGACATTGACATTGTCAACACTCTACCACGTGAGTGAGACAAACAAGAAACGAAATATTTTTGCCAAATAGACAAACATTAAATAACATAGGCTATATTTAAATGGCTATAACCGTTATTCATATTTTATATTTTATTGAGTCATTTTAATCCTTATTGTTAACATGTCAATAAATACAGTGGTATATATTTAAATTAATTGAGAGAATATAATTTATCGCTTTGACCGGGAAGCGAACTTCTAACCCCGAACATGAAGTGAGATCGTTACCTCTACTCAATCCAAGGGAAAAGGGCAAATAATAAATGAACATTTTCCAATCTTTTTGTTTGTTTGAAGAACCTAAAAATTGATAATTTACTTATATATTTATTTTTTTGAATAGGGATCTTTTTAAGATGTAAAATATTTAAAATATATACTTGTATTATTTATTAATTATTAATATTATAATTAGTATTGTTCCCTAGCCAATTTGGCAACACTGAATGCTTAATGAATAATTAATTGTTGAAATTCCTACAAAGGAGTTCGCTATTAATAGACAAGTGAATTGGAAGGAAGGATATCTCTCAAGTTTTGGACTTGATTGATTTCCTCTCATTTGATCATTTTCTCAACTTGTCTCGTTCTCTCTCCTTTTTTTCTTAAGTGTCATTTCTCTTCGGCCCTTTTCTGATTAATTACTAATAAATTTTTATTAAATTAAACGTTCAAACAATTAATATTTTTTTTTCCTTTTGTTACAGGTACGTCTTGTTACTTCTTTTCGTTTGCTAACTTCATTATCGTAAGTTAAAAATATTTTCTTGAATCCTCAGAGGTGAGTGGGTTGTAAAATCATTTCGCTATTTATTATTAACGGGGGGGATTAACGCTTTGTGGTAGCGAAAAACTTTGTCTCACACAGCCGGACTATCAAACCGGAATCAGGGGGTTGAGAAACTGGAAATAATTTTTGGCTTTAAATTTTATTTTCTCTTATCTACCTATGATAACAGTCATGAGAACTCAAAATAATTTTTAAAGGAAATATATATTTTAATAACAAGTAAAAAAAAAAATTTTAAGTCCATGTCTAGATATTTTGGTGTAAGTAGTAGCTGATGGATTTCAACAATTAAAATTTTATGTTTAATTTTGATTCCTATAACGTTTTTATGTTTATAACACTGAGCATTGACATTAATTTTCCATTACATTCCGCCTTCAGAAAGAGATAATATCAGCAAGATATACATAAATTTAATCTTGCAAAGAATATAAAATGAAAATGAAGATGTCTCTGGAAGAGGGCCTGATGTTCTTAGAAAAGATTGCCTTATGTAAAATACTGATATGCAATGAGATTAAAAAAAAACATCCTTTATTATTATTTTATGAATTTTACTTTCTTTGTCGATGAAGAAAGAGATTATAAAGAGAACAAACAAAAGGTCGAAAAAGTTTACATTTGGTGAAATTTTTTATGACATTTCGAGTTAATCTTGATAAAATGGTCAAAAATGGCTAGAAAAAAAAAAGTTTTAAATTAAATCATAGATTTTCAAAATGAAATTTTTTCAAATTATTAAGATTTAAATTAGGTTGATATCTCGCCTCTGTTCCTAAGGTCAGTGGTTCGCTTCCCGTCCTGAGGGACATACTTATTTAAATTATATTAGCTACCAATTAATTTAAATAAATATGGACAGAGTCTAAAAGGCAGAAAAGACTAAAAAAATTGTTTAATCTAGTTAGCATTTAATATCTCTCAAAGGTATTTGAATAAACTGTATTTTTTTTTGTTTTATTAATGGATATTTAGGAGAGCTATTTGAAATTCAAAATCATCAAATTTCATAATGTTTTATCTATTATTGAATTTACTATTTTCAGATTTCATGTAGGTCTTCTAATTATCCATTATGACGAAACAAAAGATAGAGGTTGTCCAATTATATTTGTGGGGGATAGTATGCTATCACTTTTTAATTCGGACTGCTAAATAAAACTTGACAAAACTTTATCAAATTAATATTCAAATATGGCGCTATCAAATCTTAAATTTATTCCTTAAACTTTAAACCTTGGATTAAAATATAAATTCGATCTATTTAATATCTTCTTTTTGAAAAAGGAGTTCTATGAATATATAAAACTCTTTTTCATTGGAATCTGAACTCTCCAAGAAAAAATAAATAAATAAACGCGTGTTATGAGCAGCCATCTGGGTCACAAACCAACCGATATTTTTTTCTCCAATTCCTTTTCTGCTTAATTGTTATAAAAGTTTTATAACACATTTTTCTGATTAAAAAGTAAATTTATTCTTAATTTTTTTTCGGCATCCGAGGCCATTTAGATTGGAAGTCAATATGATTTAATTAAATTTTTTCGCTCAGGACGGGAACGATTATGAAGCAAGAGTCTTCTAATCATGGGATACTGGTCTTCATCAGCAAGAAATATATCAATTTATTTTTGCAAAGAATATAAAATGAAAATGAAGTCATATTGCCCTGTCCTTAGGTGCAGAGGTTGAGATCTTGCCTCACGGACCAAAGGTCAGTCGCGCGCTTCTCATCCTGAAAATTTATATTGAATACCAATTAATCTAAATTAATAAGAACGGTGTCTAAATAACCTCAAATGCCGAAAAAGACATTAAAAAAAAGTAAAGATTTATTTATGTAAGAAACTGCTGATATTATTTATTTGATTTGAATGAAGGGTTGAAAAAACTTCTCAGGGTTTCAATGATTTTTTTTATTTCAATTAAAAAAAAAAAAATTGTTGCTCTGTCGCTTTTTTTACTTTCTCTTACATATTATCATTTTATGCTAAGGTATCACGATGATAAATTTCGCTTTTTATTAGAGATGCCTTGGTTCAGTTACATCCTGAAATATACATTTAAAAAAAAATCTCTTTAATTCCAAATAATAATACATTAATACAATTGTATGGAAAATGGCCGGCGAGTTTGACAGCCGATTTCGTAGAAAAAATTGAAATTTATTGAACACCGGAAAAAATTAAAAAAAAAAAAAAAAGCCTCAATGATATTTTTCTCTTTTAACAAACTCAAATTAACATAGCTTTTTAAATAAATTTTAATTAAAATATAATACAATAAATTTATATTAAAAAATTCCTCCAACTCCGACCAAAAAATTACGTTAAACGAATACTTCTGTATTATTTGTTTAATTTGAATTTATTCTTTATCTCTCAACAATTTCGCGCCCACCCACATTAATACAGTTTATTTAAATCCCTCACTCAACATTCATCATTTATTTATTTGACCTTATGCATTAAAAGTTTTACTATAAAAACTATTAAATATTACAATATAAAAAAAAAAGACATTTTTTAATGGATTTGTGCATACATAAATAGAGATAGAGACAGATTTAAGAAAGGAAAAGTTTTTTTTTTCTATATAATATAGATAAATCAAAGTAAAAAAAAAAAAAAAAAAAAAAAAAACATGAATAGGAGGATTACGACAACGGGTCGTCGCTGCGATGACATTACAACGTTTCTTTGATATTATACTTCTTTTTTTCTTTCTAGAAAAGAAGATAAATTAGAGAAATTATCATATTAAAATAATATATTCACTTCTTGTTGTTGTTTGGTTTAAAAGAGAATTCCTTTATTTACATGAAGATAGAGAAAATATATAGAATTCTATATCTATCTCACGTCAGAAGTCGGCACTCTTTGTAGTTATTTAAAATTAACAAAAAAATTGATATGACTATGGAAGAGGTGGATATTTCCTTATATCATTTTTTTCTTTAAACGCTTTTATTTTTATTATGTCACTTGGGCTGAAATCTAGATCATTTTTTAAAATTAACCCGTTGAGCTGAAATTTTATATATGATCCGATTGCAACATATTATATAAAAAAGAGACAAAAATCCACACATTTATATGGGAACTTAAAACCTGAAAAATCAAACTATTTCTTTAGCTTAACTTCAAATTTTGTTCCTATCTTTTACCGATACACTATTTAAAGGGAATTTTAAAAAATTAGGTTTGCTAGTGATTGCAAAGCCTCTAGTAGTCAACTCGAGAAGCTCTGAAAATTTTTTTTTAAATTTATACTTTGGTTGAAAAAAAACTTATAAATAAGACTTTTTAGTATAAAATAGAAAAAAGAACGCTTTTATTTTAAATGAACTAAATATAGAAAAAAATTTTTTATAAAAGTCTGAGCGCTCATTGATCGTTTTATTTAATTTTCCATTAATGATATTCTTTGTTTCAATGGGCGCCCACTCTTTTATATATAAATAAATATATAATAACATATATTAAAATAAAAAATAAAGATTTATAAAAAGTTATATTTTTTTTAAAGTGCATTTTAAATAAATTTTTTTTTTAAATTTGTTTCACACTATCAGATTCATGTCATAGTCCTGAAGGGACTGATTTATCACTGAACTTCACTTTTACTTAAACATTGCCCTACTAATTTCCTTCTCTTATAATAAAATATAAATTTTTCAGCTAAAATATTATTTACGACAATTGATATCAATGCTTACCCCCCTCCCCCCTCTATTCTGACCTTAATTTTTTTTTCAGTTATTTAATCTTTTTTTTTTTTCATCTCTTCTCATCCCCCATTTTTATTATTTCGCGCTCCCTCAAGTAGACACGCCCCAATGGTTGAGAAACTAAATGCAAAGAAAAATAAATATATTTTATATATTATTTTCTTTTTATTTTTCTTTTTTTTTTGGTTTCTCAAAGAAATCATTAAAATTCCCAACTCATTCTTAGTTCTACTCTCCTCTAAGATTGTTTTTTATTTTTGTCTCAAGAAATTATTCTAATTCTAGAATACTAAAATAGAGTTCAAAAGTCAGAATTAAAAATAAATTTTATATATAAAAAAAATTCATCGTTGTAGGATTTCTCTTTTTTTTGGCTAATCTCCAATGTGAAGCGTTGAGAGAACAAATAAATAAAAAAAAAAGTGAGAGTTTTGTTTCTTTATAATAAATTCATCAGAGAAAGAAATTTTGATTTTGGCCCTGCCTTTTTTGAAAGGATATTTAGAGGTAGAGATCTAAAGCCATTTAATTTAAATACATATGCCAAAAAAGACTTAAAAAAATTGGACAATGAATTAATCCTGAATTGAATACAACCCCACTCTTCCAATGCATCATTATTTTGAAGTTTTTCTCGATTTTCATTTTAATTTTTATTGTATTCTAGCAAATTTTGATGTAGATTGTGGTTCTTAGAATATCGTATTTTTTTTGGCTGCCTCAATTCATTCTGCTTTAAAGGAGTTGTTTTCAAAAGTGGCAAAGTCAAATAAATTTATGATGAGAGGGGAGGGGAGAGGAAGTTCAGGACTCCCTCACCCCCCCCCCCCTCTTAGTTTTTAAATTACTTATTTAAAATAAAATTATTTTATTTTTTACTAATATTCTTTTTGCATGTATATTAAATTTTATTATTCTCGGTTCAGGCCCCCCCCCCCTAAACCCCTTATTGGATATTTGCAATAATAATAAATATTTTCGATGTATAGATCTGCATTTCTCTGTCTGAATTAATGTGGGATATTTGGTTCATAAATTCTCTTAAATTTATTAAAAAATAGCCAAGAACCTTACTGAATATAAAATTTCATCATTTCGATAACTCGAATGTTAATCGTCATAGATGTTTTTAACATAAACGTTAATATTTTTTAAATCTAAATTCTAATTTATTTATATTCCCCTTTTGCAATAAAAACAATAAATGATTATAACTCAAAATTTTTCAGAATTCTCTCTCTCCCCCTTTTTTTATTTAATTTCGGATGATTAGCTTCTGTGATGGGGATATCCTGCTATAAACTCTCCCTAGTTTATTAAGCACATTGAGAGAGAGAAATCTATTGATCTTGAGCGATCATAAAAGTGAGGAAGGGAAATAAAAAATTCTATCTGTCTATCATCCCGATGTCCTTCAAAGTTGTTGCACCCCTCGTAGCCAGTTTTGGATATATCTTGAGACGGCGACTTCTAGACGCCACTAGTTCTTGGTAAATATCTCATTTGTTTTCACTCGAAACACTTCTTTTTTTTTAATTTCTATTATATAAATATGATCCATAAAAACGAAAAATCTCTAAAATAAAATTGTGAACAGGAAGTATTACAATCACAAAAAAATCGTCGAGATTTCAACGGAAATACGCGTTTTGAGATCCTCTGAGTAAAAAAAATGGTCTGTATGTCTGTCAGTGTGTCCGCGAACAAGTTTTCTCAAAAAAAAAAAAAAAAAAAAACGCGAGGTTGATAACATATATTAAAGCTCGTCGCATGCATATCCAAGCTTTTCAATAAAATCGGCCAGAGTTCCATTTTCTCAAAATTAGCTCGAATACTTGATACTTGGTAAGATTCCTCAGATAAGTGAGTTGTGTGATGTGCGACCCTCACATTCCTGATAACAATACACTATATATATATATGGGATTAACATGTCAAGCCTGGACGGCGTGAGACTGCATCTGGAAACTTCATGGCGTATAACTTATAATAAATAAAATAAATAAGTTTTTGCATTATTACAATTCACATTTTGACTGCAACTTTTGCAGTCGTCATCAGATTTCACATTAGCAAGCACTCAACATTAACAGCGTGGAGGTGCCAGAAGGGAAATTAGTTCTTTATTCGACCACCAAGGTGGTGCTATTGTGAGCGCTAAGTTCAAACTGCCTCTCATTGTAGTTCCAATCGACAATCCTGACCCGAATTTATATATTTAGTGAATAGAAAATATGATTTAAGTTGAATTTGACAATAAACCCATTTCATTATAATGTCCACTTATATTCATGGAAAAGCCAAGTCGAAATACTCAAATCGTAAAATTGGAAAGAGACTCTCAACAGCAAATCAAGTGATTCCAAAATGATCGTTGTTACTTCAATGAATCAGACGTTAAACTACTTGAAAATTTCCATAACTCTTATCGCTAGTACCAGTGGCACACAACCAAGAATGGAATGAGTATTTAAATAAAAATAAATCTTTTGTGATATTTAAACAACGACAACTATGATGATGATTATAGCTATTATTCATAAAAAAACCACAGATGGTTAACATAAAGATTAATAAATAAATGTTTTTTCACTTCCTGAAATAATATTTATTTGTAATTTTGACATTTCTCAAATCATACCAAAAAATTCCTTACATCTCTATTTAGTGGTTGACTTGCAAGAACAAGAACAAGCAGCCTGGATGATACCCATCGGACTTCCAGATGTACGCATCATCTCAACTATTACTAGGCAGTTTTCTCTCTCTCTCTCTGCTGACGCACCCGAGTTTATGAATGAATGAAAGGCATTCTATATTTAATGATAAGCTTTAAAAAGTCGACGTCCTTGATCACTAAATACCAACATTCCGATAAAAATTTGATAGTAACAGGAGAACCAAAGATTCCTCAAGAGAAAATAAATAATAATCCCTTAATAATTTTCTTCAAAAAAAAAAAAAAAAAAAAAAATTAAATATTCTATCAAAAATTACAAAAATGGCCTCAATTGACGTAAAAGAGTGAAAATAAAATAAAAGATCAAAGAATATTTTATTGATAAAATCCATGGAAAATTTTACGATTAATTTCATTTATAAATTTTTAAAATTAATAAAAAAAAAATCCATAGCAATTTTTGCCTTTGATTGGGATTATCTTCATGTAAAGTATAGATTATATTTTTCTATATTCATGTTGTGACTGTTATACATGTAATTTCTTAAATCTTAACAGTACCATGAATAAAAAAATAATAACAAATGCCACTCATATTTATTTATATCAATTGGTTTGATGAACTGACCCCTTCTTAATAAAAATAAATTATTCCATCCGAAAGAACGAATTCCAAATAAAGGATTTATTACTTTTTAATGGATGAATAATTAAACATGTGTAAGTCATTACTTCAAAAAAAAAAAAAAAAAAAAAAAAGTTCGTACATACTTCTCTTAGAAAGTAGCGCTTTCTACTTTTTAATTATTAATTTATAATAATTAATCAAATACGTTGTCGTCGTTAAATAATTAATCTCGCTGTCTGTCTGAATGTCGTCAGATTGAATAAAATACCATTGTATTGTTTATTTTAAAAACTCTAATTGCAGGCCAATGAGAGAGAGAGAGAGAGATGATGGAGTATTTCCGGAATTCTAGCTGAAAATTGCTTTTTTAAGATCCAAAAATATCTTATAAATTAATTAAACATATATATATCGTGGGGTGCGGAAAACCGTTAGAAGACGAAAGAGCAATAGTGCAGCCAGGAGAAAAATTAAACCATTATATTTTTGGTTACGCCTTTCTTCTCAAGACCAAGAATTGTAAAAAAATTCACATGTTATATTCTTGCGCCCGAAACGTCGAACGAGACTCTTCATCACTCTCCGTTCGTTTTTGTTTCCTGGAAGATTGATCATCCCTATCCTTTTTTTTTCGGGCTCTGCGTGCGTACTCAAAATTATCTGGAAATTTTAAAATGTTTTAAACTTGTAAACTTTTAAGCCTTATAAGACAAGAACTGATGATAGTCGTGGTTACAGGTTACTTAGTCTCTTTTTTTTTTTAAGGGACTAAATAAGTAAAATATATAGATAAATAAATTTATTTAAAGACAAGTCCTCGGTGGCTAGATCCAATTAAATTCAGATACAAATTTACAAATTTCATAATAGAAAACAACAAAATAAAAAATAAAATAAAAATAGGAAGAGATCATTATCATCATGCTCATTAACAAATAATAAGTTCATGCTTGTATACTATATAAGTATAATTTTTATAATTATTACTGTAGTACTTTCATAGTCAATATATTGAATTAAGATAGGAGGTGGCAGCCAAAGTCTATACCAATCAAACTCAGATTTCACGACGTTTCGGTCTAATTTTATTGAACCATCATCAGGTGACAGGTAGGTGTTATATATGTAAATATTTATTTACCA
>JAAAKE020102131.1:0-39202 GCA_010014785.2 Anisolabis maritima
GAGAAAATAAGTATAGAATATTTATTTTTTATATAATAATTCTAATAAAAGGAAGAAAGGCAATCGTGTAAAAAAAAAATTTCTCCAATTTTAGTTTTCGAAGGATATAAAAGATTTCAAGTGTCCTGAGTTAAAAAAAATGATTTTACTATTCTTACTCTAAAAAAAGAAGATCATATAATCATCATTACAATCATGTAAAATATGTGGATCATGTCATATTTGTCTAATTTTAGTTTTTCCCCGGAATTAAATTTTCATTTTATGTTAGACAATTATGTTTTAATTTTCACTCCAATTAAATTAAGATATAAAATTTTAAAATCTTCGAAATTGAATTTTCATCGGAAATAAAAAATGAACAAAATATTTAGCATTACCTTTACCTTCTTAATCTGAGCAACCAAGAGGCTAAGCGGATTACGAATCTGCAATTGCATCACAACTCAAATTTTATTCACCTTTGCAGCATAAAATTATTGTCAAAAGCCACTTCCTGGGGTAGGAAAGTGGAAGATGATCTCACCTCCACGATCATGTACAAAGAGCCTAAATGCCTACGGGAAATCCGTCCATCGTACCTTCACCATCTTCGCTTGATTGGTAAAGTTAAAAAATTGTAACATAAGTTCGATATTCCATCTAACGAGAAATTATAATGAATGGGTTAAATCGGACAACCCTTTGCTTTAAATCAGTTTTTTTTATGTCTATTTATCTCTTAAATTTGAAATTTTATAAAGATCCGCTAGTCTGAATTTGTTCTAAATGTGTTCGACAGACGAACATCATCCTAAAAACACAAAACACACTAATTTGTGTTACTAGCTCATCTGTAAGAATCTCGAAAAGTCAATGCGTAGGGCCGGTCGGTGAAGAGATAAGATGAAATTTTTAAAAAGTCTCTAAAGAGGACCCTGGGGCAAAAAAATTATGACAGGTAGATTGATTGAACGTCTTGAAACTTGGAGCCAACAAAAAGATAAGAGAGAGGGGCTCACCTCTTTTTAATTCGCCACTGGCTAGTAGTATATATTAATATTTTGTAGATTCGAGCTAGTTATTATCATTATCATATAACGAGGATAAAGAAAAATTAACTCAAGTATCTTTAGAAGTTCAAAGTACAGTTTGCGGAACCTTTGGATTCTAAGAAAAAGTCATTTAGAAAAAGTTGAATTAAATTGGTAATTTAAAATTGTAATTAAATTTTTTTATAAAATTAATTCAATTTTTAAGGTTAACAAATTCTCAGGATTTTAAATGAAAAAAAAAAAAAAAATTAAATTAATAAAATGATTGAATATTCATCAGAAGTGCAGATAATTTAGGTAAGAGGTACAACTTTATTATCCCTTACGGGTGATTCCTAAACAAACTAAAAAAAAAAAGTGAAATATTTAACCGTTATAAAATTATAGATGCGTGAAATTTGTGGGGAGGTTAAAAAAATAGAAAAAGAATTTCTGATTAAATTATATAAGAAAAAGAATAGGAATCCAAATCGACTTTGAAATTTGAAAAATTCCAAAGTATAAAATCAAATGATCAACTCTTTAAAAGGGGTAAAATTTTGTATTGACTTAAATATTTGAAAATTGTTTGCCTATAAAATTACGGGAAATGAATTTTTATACTCAAATACAAGAAAAACTTCTTTGGAATTTGAAAGTGAAAGCAAAACAACATCTAACGCAAATAGTGACGATGTTTTCAACTAGAAGATGTACAATGAACAGCTGAAGCTGAGCTTTTTAAAAATAAATTCACATCTAAATTTTTAAGTTCCTAGTAATTTAAAAAAACGTCATCATACATGAATAATAATAAAAATTAAAACGAAATGGTGATTTTTGTTTATTCCCCCCACCACCGTCTGATGGCTTGTCTTATGCCATAAGAAGGAACAAAAAATTAAATTGTTATATATTATTGGAGGAGGATTGATTGACTCAAATGCTTTTCTAGTTACTTCTACCAACTAGACAGGTGTCAAATGCCATAAAACTCTTGTGCCCCAGCACATATTTATTCATGGCAATCGTCATAAAAATTCATCTTGAAAATCGCTGAGTTGGAAGCTAATCCACTGGAGAACCCCAGGCAAGTAAATGCATGGGTCAGTTCGGTCTCAAAATATTTTATTTGTGATCGGTTTCTTTCCTTCTTCTCCTTCGTTGTCTTAGAAAGTGTCTGAGAGATGAAAATCCGAACAAAGAAAATTCTAAATCAACAATGAGAGGTCAACTTATGAATAAATTTCAAATACGCCTGTAGATAGGCAATACTCATTAAGATCTTTTTCTTGTTTTAACTTACTTATCTACAGGCAGCTAATATCAAAATAAACTTAAATAAAATTTAATTTATTAAATACTTAAGATAGAATACCAGTAATAGATATTAGGAAAAATTTAGTTTCCTCCGCATTTAGTTATTTTAGAGTCCATACGTAATAAAATATTTAAAAGACAAATATGGAGAAATAGAAAGTGAAGCGGAGAGGCAGCCAAAGGATATAAATAATAATTGATTTATTTGTAGACGTTTCGAGTGCCATTAGCAATTAACTTCACCATCCTGACACCCTATTTATCCTGATGATGAGTGCGACCAGGACTGGAAACGCCGACAAATAAATCAATTTTTATTTATATCTTTTGGCTGCCTCCCCGCTTCACCTTTTTGTATAATTCTATCCAGCCATCAACATCAACTTTGGTTCGTTTTCCATTTATTTTGTAACTTGAAAAGTATTGTAAAATTATCAAAATCATAATAATGATAAGACCAAATTAATTTAAATTTTATTTATCCCTTCAGAGAAGAAAAAGTCATAGAATACGTATTAAAGTATTAAATTATATAAGTAAATTTGAATTAGGGCATTTTAAGTGTCTCAAATTGTGGATGTTAATTAACAGTTTAAAAGAGAAAATAAAAAAGCGAGGGATGAGATTAGATCTGAGAAAATTTAGGAACAGCCATAATTAGAGGGAGAGAGCTTTGGTGGGGGAGAGGGGGCAGGTGGTTGCAACTTCCGAGCTCTGAGAGCTGAAAAATATACATGCAACCAGAAAGGCCGCCATCATGTTTTCTGAGAGGAACGCTAGGAAATCTCCTCAAATAGGTCAATGGGTAGAAATAGATGTAGGGTTAATTAGCTAGCTAGATAGCAAATAGAAATTACCTCACCAGAAGTCACATAATGTGCATAAAACTAAGTGGGTGGGCCTATACAATGAAACCAGAAAACCAAATATGTTAAAAAGATAATTTATAATAGTATTATAATAATATATTCTCGTTCGAATGGTCTCTACTCAATGGACTTTGGCAATCGTGTTCTTGTTTGTATCCGTAAGGAACTCCAAGAGATTCATTCCATGCCGTGTTGTTCTTTTCATTGGATCTTCCTTCCCTTGTATAATGTTTTGGAGTAGGCGGTTACAGGATCAATATATTATAGTTTGAATTGCTTGATTAGAAAAATATGTATCATAACATATCGCTCTATAGCAGAAATATGATCAGTATATATTCGCTATACTCCACCAAAATTTGGAATGGAGATTATAACTTTATTTGACAGTGAAAAGATCGTAGTGCACATCAACTCAAGAATTTCATTATGCTTCTTTTTTGAGTCAAAATATTTCTTGACTGTTTAATTACAATAAAAGATAGCCACTTAAAGAAAATTTTAATTTAAGAAATTCTCTGTAAAAATATCATAGTTGTATAATTTTCCTTAGGTTAAGATTTTTCTTAGAAATGTTTCTGAATACGGGCCTAAGTGTAAATGATTCTTTAAAAAACCCAAGGACAAAAAAAATAATTTTCATAAGGTTTAATTATAATAAATATTTTCTTTTGGTATGTGTCAGCTTCTTTTTATCGCACTTTGATTATGAAATGAAATCTTAATCTCAAATTTTTGCAACATAATTTATTTTTACTTTATCAAACACAAACGAGGCGCCAATATCGTCTATCTCATTTAGACTTTCTTTTAATACTCATAAGAGGCAGAGCTCTTGCTTCAAAACCTAGAGTCATGCTTTCCGCCCTGACTGATGTTTTATATTGACTATTTAAAAAAATATGAGCGGATAATTTGTCCCGTTTCAATTTATCGTATAAGTCTAACTGGCCTCCGATGTCGAAAAGACAAAAATCATTAATAAAAAATGATTTTTTTTTTTCAATTGAATACAAAATATAGAAGTGCTAAAATTTTATTAAGAAATAATCTAATAGAGAGGTTCCCAACCATGGGGAATTTTAGAGTTTCAAGGAAAATCAAAATGGTTTAAACCAAATTATTAATAATAATAATAAATTTTTTTGCCATGTTTTTTAATTCATTTATTTATTTATATTTTGAATTGTTTTCTTCGTCAAGGTTAACTTACCCACTTTATAAATTTAATTATTTTTGCTTATAGTTAAAACTTGGCACTAAACGTAAAAAAAATTCATTCCCACTATTTATTATTATTTTTTTTACTGCAACCTTCTTCTTGGTTGAAAGGGAGGAATTATATTCTGCAGTTTACTGAAAAGGAGGAATAAAACGAAAAATTTGGGAACCACTGATCTAATATGATGCGCTTAATCGTCAGGTCCAAATTACTTTGTTCAAATTTTTTTTCGAAATGTTTCTTATTAGACTCTCAATAAACAAATAAAAACGACATAAGTAAAATATAATTTCCTTTTCTCAGACCACAAAAGTTGAAGCTTCTGAAGCTTAAATATGTAATTTCATAAAGATCCGTTCAAATAAATTTGTCCTAATACGTATCTACAGAATAATACAAGGAAATCATGCGAAAAATAGTTACAAAAGCTTGGTTTGTGTTTGTCTATGAAAATGTCAAAAATTGGTCGGATTACAATACCTCTCTTGCTATAATAACGGTCGGCAATAAAAGTGTTATATAAAGTCAAAATAAACATGGCAGTTAGAACAAGAATCCAAGTACTCACCTCTGAGTATTGGTTGCCGAACCGCAGATCTTAATCTAAGAGGAATTTTACTCTGCTTTTTTATAGAGAATTTCTTGAATATTTAATCAAAAAAAAAATTAACGGAGATCTTAGAATTAGCTATTTAAAAAAATATTTAATTCAAAAAAATTCTATGTAAAAAGCAAATTAAAATTTTCTTAAGTTAAGAATTTTCTGAATACAGGTCTTAGTATGGATGATGAAATAATGGAAGGGAAATAAAAAATCGCCATTTTAAAAATTTCAAGTAAAAAAATTTGCTGTAAATGCTAATTTAAGAAGCGTGTAATGCAAATAGGCCCTATATCTATGGAGGGCCCCTTGGAGGGGCAAACGAGGTCCGCTACCCTTATATAGACGAGGCTAAACACACATCGCACAGTGAGAACAATTATCACGCAGCTGGTCTTGTGGGAAAATGTTTTGGTAAGAATGCATGTCAACACGACAGCGTTTACACAAGTCATCAAACCCTCTGCCTCTCAACTTAATAGATTTTATTTACATTCAACAAAATGCTAGCTTATTTTTTTTTTTTTATTTTTTTTGTTATTATAGACCCTTGACTTTGTAGACTACTAGTCCAACCCATCGGGAGTCTCTATAATTTACTTAAAAAAATTAACAACTGTTATAAATATGTTAAATTTACTTGAAATATTAATTCATTTATTTAAAAAAATATATTAAACAAATAATGATGAAATTGCCAAAAAAATTTAAATTCTTAAAAACAAGTTAAAATAAGAGATTTTCTTTAAAAAAAACTTTTATGCAGGTATTTATTGAATGGAAATAATTACATACACCTTAGTTTCTTTTTACGCTCAATCGGTGAATAAATGAATTAATATTTCGAGTAAATTTAACATATTTAATAATAGTTGTTAATTTTTTTAAAGTAAAATGAGTTGAATTTGTAGTCTGCAAACTCAAGGGGCTAAATCAAAAAAAAAAAAATAACAGCAAGCACTGAGGGATTATTTTATAGTTTTTTTTTCTTGATCACAATTTGGGGCAGAATCCCCCCACCTCAAACACAATATTGATCTCAATTCAGGATTATTTATTAAATATAATCAGGATAAAAATTATTTGAAGAGCTGATAGTTTGCGACGTCATTTTTTCATCACCTGAGATATAATTTTTCTATAATATCTGAATGTCCATAATAGTTTTTTAATTATGGTATGGGAAATTCTTACACGAGTATATAATACATGATAGAAAGTGAGTAAACAAATTTAAAGGTTCTTAAATTTTAGCTTCACAAAAGAAAGAGAACGTTTTGACATTGTTATCCAATTTTTTTGTGTATACCTCAATCATATATATGGGCAAAGTATTACCAAAAGAGTATAAAGGGAGTAAAAGAAATGCTAGTAATAGCCCGGGAAACTCGTGGTCTCCATCCACTCATAAGAGTTTCCACCAAATAGTTTATTTATTAAATAAATATCAACATCTTAATTTGAGAAAAACTTATTAATATTTGCCCACGGCATTAGAAAATGCCATCTATCCAGACAGTGTTTTGATAACGAGTCAATTTTAAACTAATTTTATTGCAACAACTTGTAAGTTAATTAATAAATAAAATAAATAGGAGTAATATAAAAAAACTTTCGAATTTATGGAGTGAAGATGGGACAATAAAGTTGAGGAAAACGTCTCAGCTATGGGTGATTTTCATTAGAGTGTTTTTTATGGCTGATGCAGCCTCCTCCTCAACAAACATCACTTAGAGACACTGAATTATTTAATAAAATATTTCTTATCAAATATTATAATAAAAAAATACTTTGCATAATTTCCATTTGGAGAAATCTAATGCAGCGGTCGCCAACCTTTTGGAATTCACGGAGGAGTAACTCAAAATTTGAAATCTCGCGGACCAATAAACACAATCCCCCCCCCCTTTCTCTCTCTCTCTACACATAGATTATAAAGAATAAAAAATTTTTATAATAAAGTTCATTTATTAATTAGAAATGATCACTACATTTACATTACAATATACAAACCCAAAATGTGCTTTACACCTACGTGTATAGATTAAAATTTTACATATATAACCATACATTAAATTGAAAGATCGGAGGTACGGACCACCAAAATTTTCTCACAGACTAACACTGATTCGTGGACCGCAGGTCGGCGATCGCTGTTCTAAAGGATAAGTAATGAAAATTCTTAATTTCTTAATTTTATTTTTTTAAAATGAATTATATTTTAATAAATTATGGTGCCGACCCCGCAGGGTTTAGGGCGAAAAAAGAAAAATATAATGTGATAAATTCTTAGAAAATTGAGTGATGTGAGTCTAAGTTTTTGGCTAATTAAAACAATAATATGAGCAAACCCCCGAAACTTAGGCAACCAATTTGAGCTTTTTATTATTGAATAATATATATATTATACTCTAATGAGGAATGAAAATAGAAGGGGTTCATCTATCTTCGGAAGAGAGATGAAACTTTCCTATTTTCATTCCGCATTAGAGTATGAAGGGAAAGAAAAGTTTTTTGTAAAAATTTTAGTAATTTCTTTTCCTCTCTAGAGTTTTGAAAAATTTGTTTTCAAAAAGTGGAGATTTTATAAGATCTGATTAAATATAAATATAAAAAGAGTCTGGAAATGAATTTGAGGTTTGATGAGCCTCTAAAACATCTGCTATGCTCTCTCTCTCTCTCTTCTCAGCTAGGCTTTTTTTTTAATAAAGGTGCCGATTGATTATCACCCCATGTGATGTATGTACCTGGTTATATATCGCCTTATGTGATATTGTACCTGCCTATCGCCTTACGGCGAACATTACTCAAACGATAACATCAAAATAATTCGCCCATCAAAGGTTCGAATTCCCACCAAGGAGGATGCTTGGACAACAACAAAAAATGTTTTTGTAATCAAAGATCAAATCTCCAGCCGAGAGGTTTTAGTATTATAAATACATAATTTTTATAAAATCAAAGGGTTAATGATTCTGAAGGAATAGGTCAAAGTAATTCTAAAGTTAGGACTTTCACTCTCGTTGTTTTTAATAGTAAGTTTTAAAAAACGTATAGGGCACAGCAAACGTTTTTCTCACCCTTTTCTCATAAATTTATTGTTCTTTCTAGATTCAAAACATGAAAGTTTCAATTAAAAGAAAATAATAAATCAAGTTGTGTATATGCAGGGTTGGAAAAACTTTTGTTTGTAGACTTCAAAAGAAACTTCCATCTAGTTATTGAATACTGAATAATTGGGGTTTGTTTTGAAAAAAGGTGGTGGTTTCAAAACATTAAGTCGATAAGTCACTATATCGTGTAAAACAAATGTATGCAAGATGGTTGTTTTGACTGGGCATGTTTGGAGCTTCCCGGATTTGAACCAGGGACCACTGCTGCCGTTACACAAAGCACTCTGAAAAGCACCACCTTTTTAAAAACAAACCTCTTTTATTCAGTGAATGTTTTAGTCCGCCACTACCCCTCTGGGGCCTGTTCACCTCTATCTTGTCTGGTTGTGAGTGCTTCCAATCGGGAATGCTAGATGACGATCCAAAAGGGAGGTCTAGAAATCATATAGGCGGCGGCGAGATGATGTTTTCACTGGGCCGGTGTATCCGCAGCGAAAGTGGATGGTCCCTGGTTCAAGTCCAGGAGGCACCAAACAAACATTCCAAGTCAAAACAACCAACTCGCACTCATTTATCTTATATAGTAACTCACTTTCTTCATATTATCGACGACGTCAGGTAGCCAAGTCAAGCGGACTAATATCTCCCGTGTGCTAAGGGGAGTTGGAACACCGCTTCGCGTTAATCAGCGTGGGTATGGCTAGCTCTTGGATGGGAGACCAGATGATGTAGTGGGCTTAAGGCCCAATTCATAAGAGTCCAAGGAGGCTACAATTGAGTATAAACTGCTTTAATCTTTTACGTATTTATTACCGTATAATGGAAATTTTCGTTTTGAGGCTAGAAAATTTAAAAAATCACACTCAGAGATGAGACTCTTGCAGCGTCCCTGCAGTCATTGGACCATCGAAGAAGTCCTCTGTAATAACACTTCTTTACGATTTAAAATCAAATCCATCATTCCTCCAAAATCGACACAAGAGAGAGATCGTCTTGACATCCCTAGATATCGTCAAATTTGTGACTAGTAGAACCAGTCAATTCCAGTCTTCCTTTGCTCCCTGACCTAATTTTCCTGCCACTATTTTTCCCAAAACCTATAATCTCTAATCTTTCAAAACTAACCTCAATAAGCATCTTCATAAGCCTTCCACACTCTTACTCTAGCTCTTCCTGTTTGCATGTGAACACTGGACATCAAAGGTCTTTTGGACATTGTATCCATTATAAAAAAAAAAAAAAAAAATGATGGCAAAAAATGTTAATAATGTAACTTTATTATTCTTCAGTTGCTCTATAATAAATAGCCAGGGCCTGAATGAACTAAATAAATGACACATTTGAAATGATTTGAAAGTCATGATGGTAAAATAAAATTGGAATAATAAATAAATACGGAAATAAATAATGAATGAATAAAAAACCATCTTGATATATTGTCAATATAGCATGAGGAGAGGTAAAAACTTTATTAGTTAAGGGAAAATGTCAATAATAATAATAATAACATAAACAAGCCAAAAACTATTATTATTTAACTAGATTCATAAGACTCGTCATAACAAATTATTTCTAATTCTATGCATGTGTAGCGAAAGATGACCTTGACATCAAGAAGATATAATAGAAATAATAACCGGAGGGGATGGAAATTCATGATCAAATGTGCAAAATTTGAATGAAATTAGTTGGAAATTTCTTAGAAAAACATGGGAGTGTCTCAATTACATAAAGAGAGTGAGAGAGAGTGGAAAGGGGAGGAGAGGAAGGAAGGGAAAGAGACAGACTAACGGAAATGAGATTTTTTGAATATGTTTTGAAACGTGAGGATCCACTGAAATCTCCAGGTGTAATTTTTGCATGGATGCTTAAGTTTTTCCATTAAAGCTGAGAAGCTAAAAAAGGAAATATTTACTTTTTGTGTATGAATAAGCAAGAGAGAAGCTCGGAGCCTCGAGTTGAAAACGCCGCTAATGCCCACTACACATTTTTTCTATTAAACCGTGTTAATTTATTTATATACAATATAACGTATCGGTCACTCATCATGTGGTCTTCTTCAAGCAAAAACAAATTAATATTTAAACAAAGAATCACTTATCTATGTAAATTATTTATATTCTTTGTTGATATATTAATATTTTAGTTGAAGAAGGCCTTAGGATGGAGGTGTTAAACATTGTGTATTATAAAAATATATTAATAAAAACCGAAAAAAAATGTGTATTTAATAATCAAATAGAAAAACTCTATTTTAGGAAAATTTTCCTCAATACCAAATAATTTTAAGTACGACCATGTGCCACCATGAGTGGCATGTATTCGTTCGTTTTTGCTTGCTGGGAGACAGGCAAACCAAATTAACAGCCCACAAATAAATTTCTCGATTAATTGCTCCAGACCTCTTCTCATATCAGCAAGTGAGCATGTGTGGTCCGTTTGTGGGTTGCCTGTCTTCCAGCAAGCAAAAACGAACGAATACATGCCACCCATGGTACTTGATATAGACACATTTTTTCTTTGAATGGGAAATTATTTATTATATATATATATTTTGTTATTTTATTCTCTTTTTTCTTATCATGTAATAAATTTAATTGCCTTTGGGCGTGAGGGGAAGGCGCTTTGTAAATACGCCATATTTCTCTTCATTATTATAAGATACTTTAAATGATTCTTTTCTAAAATAAACAGTATAAAAGACTATCTATCTGCCAAGTACGAATGGTCACGTCCAAGCAGCCATGCAGATAGAGATAACGAAGTGAGAGTGTCAAGTTTGTGCTCAATTTTTTTTAAAAGTGTTTAGAAACAAAATCCCGAAATTAAAATATGAACGCCCTTCGCAAGATCTGTAATATGATCAAATTTAAAGAAAATAAAAAAAATTATGACAGTTCAGCAAAAAGAGCTCAAAGATAAAGAAGTGAGATCTCCAAAGTCCCCGAGCTCCTCCCCCTCCCCCCTTCGGGTTTCTTCATATTTTTACAGCAATTAAGTTCAAAGGTGAATAATTAAACAAATAATTTCAAATTTCAAAATTCATTTGGTAACTGAAGTGATAAATAATGAAAATTGCAAGCTGAATAACTTAAAATCTTTTTTTATTAGGTCAAGGTAATAATTAAATTTTTTTAGGCGAATTTTTGCGTCCATTGTAATCGTAGAAAGTTGTAACAATTTAGTCCATATGTTTACAAGCCGAATGAATAGAAAACAAAGCGCTAGCAGTGAGAAACCTCTAATGAAGACAACAACACAACACTGGCTCTGCACAACAATAGATTTGCATTTGAATAGAGTGAAGTTGGGGGGATTCTCTTTTGAATAACACGCAATAACAATAACAACAACAACAACTCGCGGTGGGTATCAGTTAGCTGCCGGTCGAGAAAATGGTTTGATTGCACTAAACGTTTGAAAATGATGTCGTCTTCATTAGCGTTCCTCGAGCACTGAAGGGCGATCAGTGGCGGCGCACGCAAATGAAAAGCGTAATGGGTTAGTAAAAGGCTCATTTGGTGTTGGTTGCGTGCGTGCATGCTCGCCTATCCCTGTGTGAGTGCATTCGTGTATATGTGTGTGTGTTGCGTGTGCGTGCGGCTACAGTCAAAGGCGGCTGGGCGGTCTTTTCCCAAGAAGTCAGCCTTCTTCTTCTTCTTCTGAAAGATGTTCAGGCTGAGAGATGTTCAGATCTTCGGAGTCCCAATCGCACTGTGATTAGCACCTTAGCTGGGGGCTCGAGCCCCATATGATTTATAAACGCCCCCACTGACAAAACAGCTGCCCTAAAAAACAACCCTTTCAATCTCACTCGGGATGAAATTATATCAATTATGCTAACTTCACAGCTCTCTGTAGGACGCACACTATTAATTCCTCTTTAGTGGATAAATAATTCAAGAATTATTCAAAGAGAAAATACGGTATAGACAAGGGGTCTGAATACCTTATTAGCTGATAATATATTACGGAAAAAAATTAATAAGGAACAGAATCTTTCTGGTAATTTTTTAAATAGAGTATGGAGTTTTCAAGCAGGGATCCCCAAAATTTTTTGGAAGTCGACATATTCAAGAATTTTTCAACTTGTTATCGAACCTTTCTATTACAATTACAAAATACAGGATGAAAAAATGTGATTTTTTGATTATTTATTTAACAGTGTTTATTTTTTTTTAGAATACATATACAGTAGAAACTTGATTATCTGAACCCCAATCATCAGGACGCGTTAAGCTTTAATTTTTCCTGCTTTGCCCAATTCATTTTAATTTCTATTTGAATATCCGGACTATCACAAACCACACCATTTTCTCTGATAATATGTTTCTACTGTTTTGAATGTATTTATATCTAATGAGATGCATTATAATAAAACATTTATTTAGTAGGATTATGTAACGCTGTCAATCTGTTTCAGCAGAACTCTATGTTCTGAAAAATTGATAGACTTTATAACAACAAAGATTTGATCCCTCTGACAACGAGCATCAGAAAATATTAAAATTTATTATAAAAAAATATTTATTAATATAACGAAGGCTTGGCCGTACCATTTAAAAGAAGACAAAGAAGGAACAAAGCTGGTACATCACCCTTATCAACGAACGAGGTTCTGGGTTTGAAACACGAAAAAACCCTTACCTCTTCAGCATAGCAAATTTATTATTATTGGCATTTTTTAAAAAAGAACAGAGAAGCACGTGCCCTTGTGCCACACCTCTGGGCAAATTTATTATACTTGTTTGATACCTGATTATTTTTATTGTTTTGACATATTAATACCAGATAAGTAATGGAATTTATATATTAGATTAAGGGTGAGGGAAGTAGAAAGCAGGTTGCAGCAAATGAAAGAAAGCCAAAAGCCGAACGGAGATGTTTCGGACAAATATTCGTTCATCCTCAGCCATTTATAGCATATTTGTGATCGTACCCAAATTTGTCATATGATATTCTACATAATATACAATAATGTATGTGCACATATATATTATTTTTATTTATATTACAGTCAGTGCGGTAACATGAGAGTCTATTTTAATCATCATTTGCCTTCTACTTCTCTCACCAGATTCCAACAGCAACTGGTTACTAATCAATCAATAATAGATTAAAGATAGAAATGTAAAATAAAATACTTGCTAAACGTCCGCCAACTATGGCCTCTTTTAAAAAGTTTTACAAAAGTGGCAGCGAACCAATCAATAAATATTTTGATTGTATGGGTATTTATTATACAAAAAGACATTACATTTTTTTATAAATTTAAACTTTCTTTTCACATAATATTATGCTTATATAAATATCTCTTAAAAGAGGGATGGATCATGGGAGGGGCGGAATTATTTAAATAAAATAAATTAAATTGAAAAGAATCCCCTGGGAAGGTAAGCCGGTCGAAAAAGACAGCCCGAGGCATTTTTCAAGGCTTTCGCTGTCTCAGCATCCGTATCATTTACGTAAAAAAAAAATTACATGCTCTCCGAATCTCCTGATGAAAATGTAAACTATTCCATTCTAGAAAACAACTTTTAGAAAAGCGATTAATTTTCAGCTTAATAAGATTAATTGACTAAAATTAATTAAATATAATAACAGTAATTAAGAAATAGTATAAAAAATATTTTTTTCCATTTTTTTCAAGCCTTATATAATTTGCTAAAATTTTAAACTGGTAATTGAATTTTTTTATATATGATTATTAAATAGCAAAATAAAACGAAAGATAACGGAAACATCACATTTACCTAATTTTAAAATAAATATGATATATAATAATAAATCGTAATTTTATTTTAATAAGCTTATTTAACCTTTTTATTTCATCTTTAAAATATTTAAATTAGGAAAATTTTATTAAATATAATTAAGCTTTTTTTTTATGAAAAATTTATTATGATCAGAGGTGTAACCAAATTGGGATGGAGTGGGGAGTCCAAGTCTCTTAGAGTTTAACAAGAAAATTACAAAAGATTTATTAGGTTGGGTATAAACGAAACCCAAAATAAATTTTTAACATTGTTCCAAATATTTGAGTCCTCTTCGCACCCCACCCCAAAATAAATATCAGTAATATCTTATTAATTTTAATCTTGAAATCATAATCGTTTTAACTTATTTATTTTTCCTCTATTAAGTCTTCCAAGAATTTGGAATTTGTTTATTTATTTATTTAAATTTTTTATGAGTTCGGCGATTGATATTTATAAAAAAAAATTGTAATTTTTAGTGAAATTTTGTTTTTTATTTGTTTATCCAGTGACCTTGTCTTTATGGGTCTTTTTGGAGCCTTTATATAATCCTTCATTTAAAAATTAATCTACTCATGATGACCTCTCTATAACCTTCATTTCGATTCTCTTTTGTTATTTATATATTTATTTATTTTATTTATTTAAGCGCATTAGTAGAAATAGTCATTAATGATTAAGATATCGGGTAAAAGCCGAACGCTTAGATCTTGGTTTTAAGTCTTCTTCAGGTCTTTGTAAATATAAATACATCGCAAAGACGTGAAGTCTTTAAAAACAGAGGAGGGAAATTCTTTTTAGGGGAATATAAATTTTTTCTGAATATAGGGTATGAGGTGTAATTGTTGAGTTAAGCCCTAAAAGAGTTAATCTAATCAAGTGATCTTAATTTCAATTTAATTATATTTCTCTTATAATTTTTTTTTTATTGAAAGTGTAAGAAAAATAATCAAATATTTTTTGACTTTTTGAATTATAAAAAAAATAAGAGAAAAATTATTATTTTTCATCCATTAATAAATAAATAAATAAAAAGTAAAAATTAATCCACCAGTCAGGATTATATTTTTTCAAGGGTGCCTTTGACGAGCCCCTCAGTTAGTAATTTTTTTTTTTAAATACATGGAGGAAAATATTCACGTAGGCAGGTTTATATATCTGAAAATAACTTTAATAAAAATTATTTTTAAAATTAATATGATTTTATTTTAAACTACATTTATCGGGGAGAGAAACCAGAGAAACAGTTTCCCAATTTCCTACTATTATAAACTGGCAAGTCATAATTTGGATTGGAATTCACTTTTTTATTTATTTATCTAAAGATCTCCGGGAGAGGTCTATCTAGATATAATTAGTTAAGTGAATAGAATTTCTTTGAAGCTCGTAAAGGAGGGAGGGGTATTGAATTTTTTTTTGTTTTTGAGAAAGACGACGAAGGGGTTCCCGAGATTTCCTTGTATCCTCTCTGGTGTTGGGAGGTATCCTCCGTCGTGTAAAGACTTTGCCTAGGCTCCTGCATTAATGTTTACATCAAGAGCCCGTCATAAATTATCCTGAGGAATTTGATAGTTTGTTATTAAAATGAACCGACTAACAGTATACTAGATGAGCCAAGTTGAGCTCAATTAAAAAACATTTTAAAAAAAATTTTTATGGAAATGGTAAAATTTTTAGCATTAAATATGAAATAACGATTTGTGTAGGCGTGCGTTTCCATTCTTATATTTTAAGAAAGAAATAGATGAATCAGAAAATTCTGCAATAATTCTACTGACGAGAAAGCGCTTTCTTAATAAAAAAAAAAAAAAAATGTGAAAGAAGTAGATTCGCCAACAAACGCAACTAAAAATGACTTAAGAAAAGAAACAATTCTAAGTGGCGTGACTTTCCGTTCAATCTACATTAGTATAACTATGGATTTAATTTTTGAAACTGATTTCAGTTCCCATAGGCTCTTAGGCCCTTTCTGCCTGCTCCTGGGAGTGAGATTATCTCTCACTTTCCACTTTTTAGCATAATTGAATAATTAATTTTTTGCGGTAAGCTGGACTCGAACCGGAGTTGTGTTCCAACTTCAGATCCTTAATCCAAAGTTTACGCTTAGCCACTCGTTATAAAGGGGCCAATATTTTATGTATACCATCGTCCATATCAGAGGAAGGGACGCTTTTTTTTTTAAATGAAAGACCATATTCATTTTCGGAAATAGTGGAAAGGCCGAACCTCAATCACTCAAAACACTACTTATGAAGTAAAACATTAATTTACAAAATCCATCCCCTTATATTTTTTTTTTGTCTTTCGGCAATGGAGGCCATTTAGACTCCGTCCTTATTTATTTATATTAATTGGTAGCCAATATAATATAAATAAAATTTTGTCGCTCAGGACGGGAAGCGAACCGCTGACCTTTGGTACGTGAAGCCAGACCTCTAGCTCTGCACCATGGGACAGGGCCCCTTATATTTTATATCAACATAAAATTTAGAAAAATATAACTACAAAAATAACTAATGAAGAAAGGCAGGCAAGGACAGCCAAAAGGCTCTGAATGGTTTTGGTCGACCCTGCCTGCTTTTCTTCATTTAGGATTTCATCAGATCCTCTACTTCTCCTAGCTATAATAAATAAAATATAATAAAATAATTCCAAATTGTTATTGAAATGAAAAATTATTGCAATTATTTTGCATTATGGCATGAAAGCTTTAATTTGTAATTATAAATTCCAATATTTAAACAGAAAAACGACCTCTAGTATAAAGCTAAATAATTTGAAAATCTTAGAAGGCCGCAGGTTTCTCACCCTTGGTCTATATTCTATTTAATATAACTTCAGTACTGTGCGGAGGGAGAGGGCTGACGATTGCAGCGTTGCCAAGTGATGTGGTTCTGAAGTTATATTAAATATTCTCGCATATAAATAAAGTTTAAATTGATTTGCCTGCAAGTGAAGGCGTACGCCCGGGGCAGTTGAGTCTACGCACACCAACCTTAGAAAAATCTAAATGAACATTTGAATCCCCCTTATCTATTTATTCCTTAATTATTTATGAAGAGAGCATATATTCTTCACAGCTATTTTTCACAGGATTAATGATTTTTTTTAATTATCCGGGTAATAGAATTTACAAATTAAATATTAACTAAAAGCAAGTGTTTTTTTTAAAATTAATATGGCCAATTTATATGGCAAATAAATAAAATATCATAATAAAAAAAAAAGTAATTTAAATATACTAATAAAAATGCTAAGCTATAAGAATAAAAAAAATAACAAAGCATGTTTTGAAAAGATATTTTATTATGATGGCGCCAGTATTGGACAGAAAAAGTGCAACTCAGCTGTCTGGCCTTTCCTCTTTTATAATTATTTTTTAATATAAAAAAATTTAAATGTCAAAAGGGCACAATAAAGTAAATTATTCCTAGTATTAAATGAGGTGTTAGATGTGTGCGTGTTTTTTTTTTTATTTTGAACGTTTAACTTACTATTTAAGTATCATTTTCCTAAAATTATATATTTAAACAATAAATCTAGGGTGAGAATTTGTTTTTGGACTTTCTAAACTGTCTTATAAGAAAAATTATTACCGAAGAATTTTTATTTATTATTTTAAAAATATCATAGATAATTTCTTCGAACTTAATTTAAATTCTCTATTTGTTTTTTCATTGGGAAGGAGATGTCACTAATCTTTGTATCTGTTGGAGCTTCGCCAAACAATATTAACACAGAAATCGAATTTAAAAAATGGCCTATGTTCTTGTTGAAGATTTAAAAAACATCATACCCGGTAAAAATATATTTATTTTATAATTATTTTAAAATAATTGGATAAATTATCAGCACAGCTTCCCAAAAATTTAAATAATTAAAAAGGATTGATATAATTTTAATTTAAAATAAAATATGAATAAATAATAAATTGTATATTATGTAAATGAAAACAAATTTTTAATGAAGGTAATATCAGGCCTTTATTAAAACTTTCCCAGCAAACGTTTCGTAGATTCAACATCTCCTTCTTCAGGAATCTGTGTATAAAAGGTTCACATGATTTTTTTTTAATACGTTATTGACAATATTAATTTATATATATTTTGTTGTGTAAAAAAATTAATAATAATTGTTAATAATGAATTAAAAAAAAAAAAAAAAAAAAAACCAGGTGAAGCTTTTATACACAGATTCCTGAAAAAGGAGATGTTGTTGACCAAAAAGTCGCCTGGAGAAGTTTTAAAAAAGGCATAATATTACCTCCATTAGAAATTTGTTTTCATTTCCATTAATCATCGCCCAGATTTAAATTTAAATGTATATTGATCTATGAAATAATATTTGAACATATAATTAATATTAATTAGACCATACCATGGGATGCATAAATTAGTTGGTGTTTTGCTGCTGGAAGGTAAACAACACAAATGGCCAACTCGATTGTTCGTTTAATTGCTCCAGAGCTCATCTAGAGCGGAGCACTCATGCTCAGTTGTTAATTTCTAGTGTGTTTCTAACAAGGGTGAATGCGTGGAGCTCTGGAGTAATTAAAAAAAAATCCAGCGGTCATCTGAGGTGCTTAGCTTCGAGCAAGCAAAAAGAAACGAATTTATGCACCTCATGGTTTTTGGGAAAAAAACTGGGTCCAGCTGGGAATCGAGAACTGGTCCTTCCTTTCCAAGGCATGCTGACTGTACAATACTAATTAAGGTTTAAAATAAAGTATATAATTATTAAATATTATAATTATATATATCTATCAAAAGACCTATAATTGTTTATAACGGAATAATAATTGTTGGATTGTTTTTTATTGTTAGGCACGACCTTGTTTTTTGGGCCAAAATACATTGGACGGGGGCGGTAAAATACGAAATAAGAGTAAAATAGGACTCATATCTAAATAAGTTGAGAGGCTAATCATTACCTAAAAAAAGAAATTTTATTTTTGTTCTATGATTTGGTTTTGACTAAACGAAGGGGAGGGGGGAAGTTAACCTTCCCTCTAGATATGACACTGTCCGCCAATGTTTAAAACAATTATGAATCGAATCCTTTTAAGAAATGATTGGCGATGCTCGGAAAAGTCGTGTACTATTTATTTATTATTATGATTATTTAGATCATTAATTATTAATCGGGTGGGAGTTGCTTTGAGAGGAAGTCGGCTCAGAGAAAAATAAATAAATAAATTGGTTTGTGAAATGTTTAGATTGATGGAACCGATTTTACTGTGATGCTCTGCTATCGATGGTCGATCACTCAAATAAATAATTTCGAAACTTTATTAAATAAGAATTTTTAAGAGCATAATTGGAAAAATAAAGATTATAAAAGAGACAGAGACATCTCTTAACAACTAACAATGTCTTGAAGAAGGTTAAAGGGTTGAATGAAACGTCATTTAAAGAAAAGTAGAATAAATGGTTTAATTTTTATAAAAACTCTTGGCTGCCATGCTTCCTCCTCTGTTAACAATAGACAGCCCTCTAGAATAATTATTTTTATATGCATATAAAATTAAAAAAAATAAAATAAATTATTTAAAAGAAAAAATATCAAACGTTATTGAATTAAAGTATCAAATATTGAAATATATAAAGACCTCCAAGGATTACAAAAGTGACATGGATCACAAAGAATATGTTGCTATTTGTGCCTTGTCGATTTTGTAATCCCCGGAGATCTTCATATATTTCAATATTTATACATTTGAAATTTGAAATTTTTAAAGCCAGACGAATACATTAATATATTGGAGCCGAAACGTTGCCAAAAAAAAATATATTTTTTTCAACGGTTGATTTTTATTTTTTTCTCTACCGTTTAGATAATGCAGTTTGATATTCAATTAAATTATTGAAATTTTACCAGAAAAAATCCAAAAAATCCAAAAAATCATTAGTCATTGAATATTACTTTTTAGGGTTAAAATTGAAAAAGAAAATGTGTACAACTTGTAGAACAAATGTATAAAAAACGAAGGGTAATTTTTAATAAAAAGGCATCTGAAGTTAACACAATTCAAATTTGTAAAATCCTCTACCCTCCTTTGCCGATGTTAGCCCACTAAAGACTTTAAAATATGTTCATTTAAAATTATTAATTTAGAAAAAATAGATAAATTAATTTTAAAGCTCTTCGCGTATCCAAATATATACAACTGTGTTAAGGGCACTGGTATTAAATTTTAACTAATAAATTATGTTTGATCGAAATCCATATGTTCATTTAAGTGAAAAATTAGAAAATTCAAAAAATTAAAATTAGAATAATTTTCCTTTTTAGTTTATTCAAAGAGAGAGGAAATGATATTCACCAAACCAAGCGAAAAAATTTAATACTACATCCCTCACATTTAATTAGAAAAAATTGAAATGAATTTTGCAAAATAAATCATTTTCTTTTTATATACTATAATGGGATAAAAGCGTAATAGGGCGTCTCTAATGATGTATTTATTTGAAATTTCATGGTTGTCGACATCATAGAAACTAATCAAGTGTGAATGAGTATTCTATAAAATGTATATAATTATATTGGTATATATCTGAGATTTGATAACGTACTTCAGGTGCTAGGTTCAAGTCCAAAGAAAATATTTTGACCAATAAGCCATGAGCAAAAGTGGAAGATCCCGGTTTGAGTGCACATATCTCATTATATTAGATGATGCTTTACACCCTTCTAGGGCGCTAATGAAATTTCAAATAAATTTTGAAAATGATTTAATAAAATTAACTTTTATCTTGATAAAAAATGTCTAATCCAAATAGAATAGAAACTCCATCTATGAATAAACACACTCACACTAATGCAAAAGACTTGTTATTATCTAAGTCCCTATTGGCCACGCTTATATTAATAAATATTCGTGTCTGTGAATTTTTAATCGCTTATTAAATGAGAAAAATGCCAATCATTGTATTTTAGAAAAATAAAAAAATAATAGAAGTAAAAAAAGACTGCAACTAATAAAATAAAGATAATTTGACTGCCTAGTCAATGAGCGCATGGAAGAGGCCCCCTCCAGATCATTTAGGAATGGCAAAATCCTAAATTGATAAGTTCTAGTTAGTTACTTTCTCAAAAAAAAACATGTTAATCTCAGTGAATAAAGGGTATTTTTTTATCAAAAATTTTATATTTTTTTCATTGATTAATTAAAAATTATGAAATATTCATATTAAAGATATAGACCTTAAAAAACTATTTTGCATATCAATATTTTTAATGGGCATCAGGAGTAGGTTTGATTCCTCCAGAAGAGGTCGTATCTTTATGTTCATCATCTTGTTCAATCTTTAGAGAATTTTATTAGCACAAATAATTTTACCTAAAAAGTTTTTCATCCGCCTACTCATCTCGTATTAAAGAATGGCGACAGAAAAGGTTTGAAAAATTAGCTTTGTGATTACAGGAAAGGAATATTGGCCTTTTTTGGCAACCGAATACTGTATATATTTAAAAAAATGGTCATTATCTTATGCTGTATATGACATTCAATTTTGAGTATATACGATGGCGTAACTAGAGCATTTGACGTCTGTACGAAAGCAAAATTTAGTGACTCTGATTTATCTCTAAAACTTTATCTATTACAAAAAAACTGAAAAAAAAGATTGTTTGTTTTAATTAAAAAATTTCCGAAAAAATTACAAACAGAAACATTAATTTCGAGGGCCTAAAAATTTTAATATTATAAATATTGACTATAAATCATATTCAAAAGAGTTATGTTATGAGAGAGTGCGAGATAAAACATGAAAATTTTTCTGCACATGAATAGACGCAAAAACTAATGTGATTTCACCGCCATATCTCTTTCGGTTAAAAAGTTATTTTCAACCGACTACTGTGTTTAGAGAGTGATTTGAATTAAATCCGATAGGTAGTACTGTTGTTTTGGCAATTGGATTTATTTACATCCTGACTTTTATAAAGTGAGAGGTTAAATTTGTGTTCCGTAATGTTCAATTTTTTAATGTTTTGTAAGTTTCTTAATGTTCAATATTAACTGTGATAATTTTGCAATCATATCTCTTTCCGTTAAAAAGTTATATATATATATATTCAAATCTAGCAATATCGGCCAGCTAGTAAATAAATAAATACATTATACTTTTACGTAACCATAGAAACAGGTTCGGTTTTCTTAAATAAAAAAAATAAAAAATAGAAAACAAAAGATTTAGGCCCCTAACTTCCTTTCTACTGGACAGATCAAGGATTTCAATAGCTTTAAACCTTGTCCGGATAACGCGGACCATTTTGCAAAAAACTGCGTGCAAATCGGTCCAGTAGTTTTTTAATCTATAGCGGACACTCAACAAAGAAACATTTTTTTTATATATATAGATTAAGTCTTTTTCCTCATATGAAGCAATTTAGACTTCGACCAAATTTGTTTAAATTAATTGGTAACAAAATCAATTATTTCCCCGAGGATGGAAATCGAACCATTGACTTTTAGAACATGAAGAGACCTTTTCTCTAAGGGACAGAGGCTTTAACATTTTTAAAATAAATTTTGTCTGAATTCCTAAGTGTATTTTAATTAACAAAAGAAATGAATAAAATACGAATATAATGCGAAATGGTTCAATCTCCGACCTATTTCTAGTTTTATGTCAAAAATGCAAATTAAATTTTATTAATTATATGGATATAAAAAGAAACCGGTGCGTCGCAAGCCTGAGGTCTGATAAAAAAGAGAAGATAGGCTGTCAATAGAATGGAGAGGAGAAATATCAGTATTAGTTTGAGTGTATATAAAATGTTGTATTTATAAATGAATATTCACGACTAGATCATAGCAATAAATTATTTAAAATGGGGTCTTTAAGCAATATCGTGAAAAAACATAAAATTCTATGAGATTTTTTTTAGACAAAACACAAACATATGTTAACTTCCTCTTGAGAGAATAAGTTCTATTTCTCTTGTAATAGTACAATTAATTGGCGGTGATTGACACGCTTGGTGATTGGTTAGGGAGTGCGATGACGGTGACGGTGGCGGCCAATTATCCCTTGCGCGTGTGCGGTCAGGCAGCCTGGCACGCGGCCTCCCATCGGAGTGACTAATGCTTCCGGCACGAGTTCCCCCACTACGAGGACGCGACGGGCCACCCCTCGAATTGTGTAGCATCAGGTGACCGGGTGTTCTCTTCCCTCTTTCCTTTGCGCACAAATTGTTGTGCCACACCCCCTCTTATAATTCCATCTGGCGAAGAAAATACTTTCCATTTTTTGTAGATAATTCCACTTCCCTTTTTTTTTCTTTGAAATAATATTAATAATAATTAAATATAAAGGATTGAGGGAGATGAGGAACTAAATAAGCTGGCAGTGGCGGAATTGAAGGCCGCTAAAAGCTTGAACAATAAGGGGTGCAAAAAATAACATGTGTAATAGGAATTAATTAACAAAAAAAAAAAAATAAAAATCAGACAAAATTACCAGACGGGAAAAACATAGGATTGGGCATGTTGGGAAAAATTTACAAGATCCTAATAAAAATTTTCAAACAAACGATAAACAGAACAATTTTGTATATGACTAGGCCGATAATTAAATATGTTAAGTTAATTACTTAGTTGAGAATATACTTTGATTTTTCGACAAAATTGATGCTGCTTTTGTTTGGTCTTTGATTAAAAGATTATAAAGGAGGGGGGGGGGGGGGGGGGAGAATCCAAGGTCCAGGTAACATTTTTTTCAAGTTAAATTAACACGGATATTAGTTTTTTAGTTGTTTGACCATATATTTTTTAAGTAAAATATTCAAGACAAGTCGAAAATTTTTTCTTAATTGTCTGATCATATTCATAGTAGTTTTAGAGACTTTATTTAAAAACAAATAATTTTATTTAATTTCATATATATAAATATGTTCTTTTTATTATGTTTATATTTTATGCTATATAACTTTATTTATCGTCCTAATTAGTATTATAATTTGGCGGCGTTGCCATCTCTAGCTCGCGCCCTGCTGGGGTAAGTGAGAAAATTCAGTCTGGTGTGAGAAGCCGGGTTTTTCGATTATTTTCGTCAAAATGAAGAACGCTGAGAGAGTAAAATTTTTGAGGGAGCCGAAGAAGAGGACACAAAATATTTCCTTATGATAACACACAAAAAATATTTAGACAGACAGAGAAGATTGAGCCCCCTATAATTGCCGGCCCCTCCCCGTTGCGGGAGGCGGTACTGTATTGTAATTCTTCCACTGACCCTCAACATCGCAGGTCTTGAACAAGTAATGTATTTAAGGGATAAATATTTTTTTTAATACTATCCATATACTAAATTGTTAAAAATTTAGAAGATCTAATTAAAAAAAAATAAAAATTTTACTAAAATAAAAGTTATTAGAATTTGACATATTAAAATTGAAGATAAAAACAAAAAGTATTATAGTCCTACGAAATTTAAAATTTACTATTTATCAATATTTGGGTGAGAGAAAACCGCCAATACTTGATGTTTGTGATAGCGGATGTTACATATTTTGTACTGTATCATTTAAATAAATACTTTAACAGGAATTTTTTTTAAAATTCTTGAAATTTTTTTAAGAATATTTAGAAACGGGTTTGAACAAAAGCTTATTCTTTTAAATTTCTAATTTATTTGAACTAACAGATATTTTAGAGTAAAGTTTCGAGCGCACTCAACGCGACCGCTTGCGAAAGCAACAAAAAATTATGAAAGAAGATAAGCTCATCATAACAAGTTAATTAACTAGAAGGAAATTAACATATTAATCGATCAATATGCTCTGAAAACAAGTTTTGAAAAACGATCCAAACGATCGATCGATGATATGATCTTTATTAGAGTTGATAGATGAGAAGAAGGAAGGAGAAAGAAAAGGAGGGAGGGGGGAGGGGCAAAGTATTGTAGCAGAACAAGAAAAAAGAACATCGAGCAGCTTCCTGAAAAATGTCAACTTGTTCATGTTTGTTGAATTTTACAGGTTGAGAAAAATTTAGAAATAAAAAAATATTGTGAAAAAAAAACTAGCTCTTGGAGTGTTCACTAAATCCGGCTCTGAAGCCACATTCGGAGTCAAACTCGAGTCTGGTCCACTTTATGAGTCGCATATAAATGTCTAGGGCAATTTGCCTCGAATAATATATTAAGTAAAGTTATATTTTGTATTCCAAACTAGTATTAATATATATATATAATTTAACATTTTTAGAAAGTAGGGTTAATAATTTGCTATCGGGATTGCATTCCTTTTCGGATTTACAATTATTCAGTTATAATAAACCAGATTTTAAATTACGAAAAAATATTTAAATATCTTAATTATATAAATCATATCAAAAAAAAGGATTAAGATATGGAAAAGCGAATTTTTTATTAATTTACTGTGACAAATTATGAGATAAAACATGAAAACTTTTTATTTGATATAAAATAACTTTGGCCAAAATAGTATAATAAGGATCTGTATAACATAGTAAAAATTTTTTAAATATTACTTTCAATTAGCCAAGGCAAAGAAAACAATCCCCTCTCCTTAAAAAATAGAGAATGGCCTCTCGTCGACTTCCTCGAATACACATATATAGGGAAAGGTTTTACTAAAAATATTAACATGTAAATTATATCTATCTTTCTTTAACTCGTCTCTGTTAAATCATATTTTTTTTAGAAAAACGCTTCAGGTAAAGTACCACTTCCGGTTGCGGGAAATAGCCCAAAAATTAATAGAGATTTATGATTTTGTTTGATATTGTTGATCTACATTTAAAGCGGGCTCGAGTTATCGTGCTAACGAACACACAGAGACTTAATGGAATTTTCTGTCTCGGAGGTCAAAACGTCAAGAACAATCAAAATTTCGAGATGAATTTTTGGACGATTACAATATTTTCCCTATTCTACATATACGAGAAGGTAAAAGGTAGAAGAAATAGAAATAGGACTTAGGAAAAATAATAACTCAAAAAATTCCCACTTCGGGGTCGGGAGTTACGCCACTGTAAAGTACTTGAAAGAAAATTTGATGCTGATTCTTTAAGCAAAAGAAGAGTCGCCAGGTAAAACTGGTTTATTTAAGTAATAAAATAGAAGAACCTAAGGAGTATCAAAATGAGCGAAAATGCCATCTAAAGGTCACCAAATTAGCATAAAATATATTTGAATTAGAAATCCATAAGTAAAAATATCATCCCTGAGAGTAAAAAGATGTTTCGGGCGCTAAGCTATTTTTTTTGTGACAAATGGATTTTCAAATCCTTTTTGCTTAAATCCTAATGATCGACGTATTTATTCTACGTCAAAGGTTATTTAAAATAGGGAGATGAATTAAATAAATGGAGACAAAATTTCAACCTTCCTTTTTATATGATATACATATATATAGACAGAAAAACTAAGAAAAGGAAGCATAGTCAGAATTTTTGTATGAGGGTTTAAATAAAATATTTGTATTGTATGACCTTTAGAGTATATTTGTGATTCTTTTTAGAAATTACATTTAAATTTATTATTTTTCTCACGTTTTTATTTAAATTTTATGTTGATTTTTACAGTTTTGCCGGGCTAGGAGAAGGAGAGCAGGCCCCCCTTCGTCCTGAATACGCCAGTAATTCTTTAATATCATAAACCATTCAATCTATGTAAAAACATTCATATTTATTTTTATCATCTAATAAAATAATTTATTTGCTATTAATTGCTCTTGAGAATAAATTATCTGTCAGCTGATATTTTTAAATCAATACGATTTCCACTGTTTAATTAACACCCCTTAAAATAAATTGTAAAAAAAAATTAATTTTTTATTTTAAATTAATTAATGTAAAATAAAATTTTATTTTACATGCTCATTTATATTTAAAAGAAAATAAATAGATATGTATTAACCAACAGATCTTTGTGACGTCACATTAATAAATAATTTGGACTAGTGTTTTCAACCCAAGGCGACGCTAAGCGGTAATTATCAGCTGAGATAATTTCTAGTTGCGACATATATGGCCGTTAGTCTGCAGGTCTCATTGTTCAAAGGATTTGTATATTTGTAGGAAGCCAACAATGAAAACGTTCATAGGACGCAAAAATATTCTTACAAAGGGGTGCAAAGTATCTTATAGATACTATTTGTTGGAAAGCATCAATTGATCTAATTTAGGAAGCATATAACATCCATTAAAAAAGGTAAAAATCTCTAAAGAGGGAAAATACCCCTTCTAGCCGGGAAGAAGTAATGTCCCCATTTGAGAAACAGTGCACTAACCCACTTTCATTTTCTTTGTCACCTGACACTCTAAATATTGTCTTGCAAAATATATCCTATTTGACTTTATATATTTAATAGATAAAAAATTATTACTTCCTATAACTTCCTTAAAGATAGAAAATGTTTTTTTTTTCCCAACTTGAAAAGAAGAAAATTTATTGTAAATTAAACATTTTAATATTTTTTATACGATGGTTATGATTTATTAATAATAAACTGTTAATATATTAATACATATAAGCCTGTTCCAAAAAGAAATCAAGTTAAAACGCCTTAATTCTCAGCTCCTATATCTTGCAAGAAGAATATAAATTTGAAGCAATCGTTTTTAAAGTAATATAATTTATTTAACAAGTTTTATTTTGCGAAAATTTATTGATTTAAAACATTAAATTAGAGAGGATGCTGGAAAAAAATGGCACAAGGAAATGATGTATGGAATGGCCTTTAGAATTTATTAAATGGGTGGGGGTATATAAAACAAAGTGTAAGTTGGAGGCATGTAAAATTGCACCTTTTAACAACGCAAGGCTTGATCAAGAAAATTCCTCTGAATGCCGATCATGTTGGTATTAATAGCTGCATTTTTCATTATAACCTTTATAAAAAATACTACTTATGTCGTTGAATTAAAGAAAAAAAAAAAAAAATAGGACTATTGATGCTTTCTATGATTTAATGAATCTTTTAGTTAGTACACCTATGCCAGAGTTTCTGGGTGTGACACTCAGGGGGTCTAGGATCCGATAGCAAAAACCATAAAGATAATTTATTAATATATCTCGAGTTGCCTTTACTTTATCGATATTTTATCGAGGTTCGACTTATCTGTGAGGTCTTTATAATATTATTTCATTTGTTTATTTTTGTTTCATTTATATTTGTTACAAGGTTAATATAATAAAAAATATTTAACAAAAGGGGTCCACACTTTTATACAAGCAACTTAAGGCAGTACTGATTTATTTAATTAAGATAAGATTTGAAAAAATAAATTTGATAAATATAATAGCTTTTTAGAAATAAATTTTATTAAACAAATTCTGACATTATTTATTAAATAAATAAATAAAGAAAAATGGAAAAATTTTTGAATTCAAAATTAATTTCATTTAATACAATTGCATACGATTCTGTATACATATTTTACTGTTAATTATAACTATTGATGTTTTCATAAAGAGTCTATTTAGATATGATATTGTACAGTTAGGGATCTGACAGATTCGCCCTTGAAAAGGAAAAATGTCAGAATGGTGTCTAGAGGATAAACACGAGGCAAATAATAACAGTCGTTGATGAATATGACGTTTTAATTTGACATTTTAGCTTATTTCTAATATTCATAAATATTTTTTTAAAATTTTGTCAAGGTGTCTACCATGATTCGAAGAAATTAGTTAGTTTTTGGTTGCCAAGAGGGCCATTCAAAATGATCAACTCATATATCGATTAATTGCTCCAGAGCTCCTCTACGCATGCTCAATTTTTAATTTTTAGCGAGCGTGTTTTATTCTAGAGGTGCTCTGGAGAAATTAAAATTTATGCATTCCATGGTTCTTTAGAAAGATAAGATATTATGAATAAAGATGAATTTTTGGATTATTTTTGGAGTAGCTAGGGTATGTGTCGTCAGAGGTTGAATTAACAAGAACTTTAAGATTAAAAGTGTTAGAACCACCATATTATATTTTTATTATTAAATTTGTATTTAACTTTTTTTTTTTTTTAAATTATTTTCTCTAATTTTTTTTGTAATTTTCAGGTCTGAAGAGTACCTAAAAACCCTTTGAGGATCTCCAAATATATATAATATATCTATAATAAAAAATATTTTTAAAAAATTCAGATTTTGAAAAGGAATTCTAAGCTGAGACATCGTCAAGCCGACTAGTAGGTTGATGTCTGTCAGCGATACACTCAGTTGCATCTTCAGCTCCAGTCCTGAGAGGCGCCTGCATCATTTCCTCTCCCCTCCTCTCTTCATCCTCAAACCCTCCACCCCTCACTTCTACACATAAATTACACTCATCTATCAGGACGGAAATACTTAAAAAATTCCCTCTACACTACTACTACATATATTTGTTAACATTTTAAAAACCAATTAGTTATATATAGCTATATACAGCCAGGGAAAAAAAATATATATCATTAGAAGTTTTTATGGTTTAAATTATTAAAATAAAACATAGGCATACGGATAAAGACATCAAGAAGGGAGGGTGTTCTAATCCCTACCCCCATGGGTACGCCATTGTAACAAAATATAAATTATAAAGAATAAAGCATGTTTTTAGAACATTTTCTCTCAGTAAGAAAGAGAGATAGAAAATACTTTTTTGAATCCTTATTAGTAAGCAAAGATGCCTGTCCAAATTAGGCTTACTTGCTATTGTTAAAAGGAATAAGAAAACTAATCTAATTAAACAAATATCAATAAATACTATCCAAACTGAAACAGCATTGTTCAGTATTATGATATAATTTTATTGAAATTTCGAAATGAATTATTTATATATACATAAATGCAAGACGTGTGAGTAATATTTATTGCTTTTAAAGAAGAATGTAATCTATTATAAAAGGGAAGATTTAAAAAAAACGCTGCTATTCCAGTTTTTTGTTCCATGTTATTTATTATATTTTGAGAATAGAATAAACTTAGAAGCGCACTCAACACACTTTGTAGCAAAAGGGCTCAACGAAATGAGAAGAGACAAGTGAATAACGTTGCTGATTTTGTTAATTTGTGTTCAAATCCAAATATAATTAATTATAATTATAATTAGTAAAAAATTTAATTAGCATACAGTTCCAAGAGACGAAGACTCGCCTCTAAAGTCCCACTCAAAAGTGCACAATGCAATCAATAATTAATTTTAGAAAAATTAAAAACAAATTCCATTTTTAAATTTATAATAATGTATAAAATTAATTATAAATTATATGCTTGTTTTAGTTAAAGCGCCATAACATCAGCGACTGTTATTATTTGACTCGTGTTTATCCTCTAGACACCATTCTGACATTTTTCCTTTTCAAGGGCGAATCTGTCAGATCCCTAACTGTACAATGTCATATCTCTATAGGCTCTTTATGCAAATATCAATACTTATAATTAACATTAAAATATGTATACGAAATATAAATATCTATGAAATGAATTGAATTAAAATTGGTATTCGGAATTCTTAAAATTTTATTTTTATTTATTTAAGCAAGAATAAAAGAATTTCGAAATATAAAAATAATTTGGCATTCAACATTTTCCCAAATCAAAGTTGTGCCTGGGAACTCTTGGCTATATTTTATTATTATTATCATATTTTACTAGTAACAACTTGTACACAAAATGGATGGTTCCCATAACGGATTCATAGGGCCAGCAAAGTAAATTGGGAAAAAAAGAACAGATTAAAAAAATAGAGAGAATAGGTGAAAAATTTCAAAAATAAAAATTCAATTCCAAACAAGAAATATTTGCAAAAAAAACTTCTTAAAAAAAATGGAAAAGTTAAAAACTTTTATTTATGCAACATAAATCTTTGTTTTGCTACTCCTTTTCACTTCAGAGGTAAAAAGGAAAGAGTGGCATAGAAAGGAAAGAAAAAATGTCTGTCTTACTTCGGGGGACGCGTGGATGTCATTCACGTACTCACCAAATGTGAGTAATAATGCTTTATAATAATAATTTTTACAATTTCTTTAACAACAAGTCCTTTTGCCATTTTCCTTTTAAAAATAATAATATTGGATTCAAAAAAATTCTGTTATCAAAAAAATTCCCTAGAGGAAGTGTTTCACAAATTAACGCAAAATTTATCCATAAAACATGAATGGAAAAACACCTCTCTTCCCCTACTAAGGAGAGCACCGCCAAATTCCTGAGGGGTTTGAACTCGAAACGAAAAATTTTGGCAAACAAATTCTTAATCAAAAAAATCAGTAAAATTAAACTTTCAAATTTTTGTAACAATTTCTTTAATACTAAAAGTTGCAAAGAACATAATATGCATATTTGAAGCTTTACTTTAATTAATAATTAATAAATTAAATCCGAAAAATGTAATTAAAAGAAAACGCATTTCAGTGTTATGGGCCGGAAAGCTGATAGATAAAATAAAAGATTTTTCAAGTTAATTGCTCAAGAGGTATAAGAAAATAAATCCAGAGACGCACAGACATCACCATGCAAATATGTCGTAAATCAAAATCTCGACATGTCGATTTTTATACGATTACAATATACTCGTATTTCTCCTCTATGAGCCAAAATAAAAGGAGAATCTAAACTTTTATCACACAAAAAAATTTGTATTTCTCCCAGATGGTGAAAGAGAAAATTTTTAATATATTTTGGTGATTATGAAATTATTTTTGTTTATATATGAAGTTTATTTTAGGAATTCGATATGAATTAAAATATAACAAGTCACGCTATATTATAAAATTATGGTTTCGTAGTAAGAAAAGATGAAGCCGATTATTAATTAAGCACCTGAGAAAAGAGAATTTAATCGACAAAGATTTAACCAAGCAGCTACGGCTACGGCTTTTTAACATACTGGTTTCCATTACAGGAATTTTTGATGCTCATTCAAATCGGCAATTTGTCAGACATCATCCGGTGTTGTTTTAACGCTATATTATCGTCATAGCTAATAAATTATAACACTGATGGTTTATCTTTTCAACCAAGTATGCCAAAATGTTAAAAAAAACTCAGGTGTGGTCATTACAAGTTTATGTGTTAAATATGTCATATATAATTTAATAGAACATCTTTCCTTATAGAGAGTGGGCCAGAAGTGTATTTTAAAAAACTGTCAAGTGTTTCTAGCCCAATGTATCTTATAAAATAAGACACTATTATTTAGTATTTATATATTTTAATTAAAAAGTGATAAAAAAGAAATAAAAATTATTGTACATACAATAAATTTTTTTCTCTTATAATCATTTGTTAATTAGTCATTCATTAATAAATACAAATTTTGATAGTGACTAGCATGTCCAACAAGTGATGCGGGGAGCCGGGTTCGACTACCGGACCTGACAAGAGTATTTGTCTCTAGTGATCAAAAATATACTAAGACTGCAAGAAAATAGTTTACTTGGTAACCCAAATCACCATTTTAATAATGCATTTTTCAATTAATTGCTATAGAAAGAACCATGCATCCACAGTTCTTAAATCTCACTTGAAATTAATAACTGAGCATGTGTGGTCAACTCTAGGAAAGCAATCATTTAAAATAATCCAGTGAGTTGGTCATTCCGGTTGCATATCTGCTAACAAGTAAAAAGTAACGAATTATGGACCTCATGGAAAAGTTCAAATTTCAAAAATATAGACTTGTGAAAGGAAGAGTGAATCAACCCCAAGAATATTTCAAAGAATTAAATGTATAAATCCTGTTTAAAAAATATCTTTTGAATAAATTAAGAGAGATAGGAAAGGAGGGGGGTCAGTGGCCCGAATGCCCCCTCGCCGGTGCCTCTTGGGAGCATTGTAGTACCTGTCACAAATGAAGATAGGTGTGAAGCCATTAATGGAGTGAGATAGGCCTAATCATTCACTGGCTGCACTTACAATTTATAGGCCACTTCTGTCTGAAAAGGAAAAAATTAAATTCCAAGCTACTTTTTTATATATATAATGGCTTTTGATATAGTATACCTATTTTCAGATCAACGTTGAAATTTGGATATTTCATGTTTTTCCGTATCTGAAAGATTTATATATATATATATATGATAATATCGCGTGAGTAAAATTTATAAAAGGTTTAATAAATTTCTTTAAAAATAATAAGTAAAAGTTAAAATTATTAACAGATCTTCGGAGAATAAAAAAATTTTAATAAAAGAAAGTTATTTAATATAATATTTATTTTTTTAATGATCTTAGCTTGAAGCTATTTGGAGAATGAAAATCCCTCCGTCCCCAAAACAAATTTATTTCTCGCCTAAATCAAATAAATAAAGATAGATATATATTATATATTCTCATATCATTCTTCTCGCAATGCTTTATGCATGTGAAACATGGATACAAACCAAGACTTTTTTGTCTTGTTTTGCACAAAGAATTGAAAGGGATTTATTGCCAAAAAACGCAACTAAATAACACAGCTGAAATTTTTTTGTAAAAGAAATAATATATTATAGATATCTCTCTGAAAATAAATAAATCGCACAATTGGACTGCAATATCATTGGGAAACTTTATTTAACTAGTAAGTATTCTACTGAATGAAAGCTGAAAGAGGGATATTTCCTCACATGGCAAAAATGTACTAATAACAGGGGCATAAAAAAGGGTGGGGGAGGGGGGAACCCCTCCTCCTAATGGATTTATATAAAACTTTATAAACTTATAATTTACATACGTTTTAATAGTCAATTTGTTTTAATAAAATAAATTAAACCTTTAGGTTATTTAGTCTCTGCCTCTCTCTTTATATATGTATGTATAGATTAAATAAATTTATTTATTATTAAATTATAAGCCTTCCCCCCACCCCATAATTTTGTATTGCTATCCTGACAAATAAATAATATTGCGATGGAGGATTTAATTTTAGGGACAAATTTTCCGTCTGGTAATTTGGCCTTCACGAATAATAATAATAATAATAATTATTATTATTATTTTCAACTTTTTTATGTCTTAAAATAACGTGTCATCAAGTAAACTTAATAATTTATATTTTAGAATTCAAATTTAAATTAAACAAAATAAGAAAATCTATTTTAATAATAAATCTTAGTTACCAGCAGCTGTGGCGCTTACATATGTATATGTAAGAGTGCCAAAATTAAGTTAAAATTACAATAGACCACATTAAAAAATATGTAGGCTTATTAATTTTGAAGCTTTTACAATTATCCTCATTAATAAATAAACAATTTTTTCCACATAAATATTGATTTATTTGAATAAAATATAACGTTTTAACCACTCATTCCTTAACCTTTTTCAGGTACAATAATTTAGCTATAAAAACGAACACTCAATGTAAACGCTGTATAAACTCTGTAATATTATCTCTGTTTTGTACCTGAAGAAGGCCAGAGTCGGCTGAAACGAAATTTATATAAATAAATCTCATTTAAGTAGAAACTATTGTTTTTTTATTAAATAAAATTTAAAATATGAAAATAATTTTTTCCTTTAACCACCGAATTTTTATTGACACCTTAGCGGCGTGCGGTACTTCTTATTAAAAGGCTAGAATTTTGTTTTTTATTGATATAGAAATTAGCTTAAAAGAAACTAATAAATTGGGAAAATATTATAAGTTATAGCCCTCTTAACTGACCTGTATTGAAACATCTTTTATCTAGGCTATATATATATATCAACGAGTGAAAATATGATTTTTTATTATGTTGTTTAGAGGAAAAAAATTATGAAAAATATGTCAGATGCTAATAAACAAAAAATAAACAGAGGTAAAATAGATTTAGAGATTAATCAAAATATTTATCTCTTCAGGAGCTATGTATATTAATAATTTAAAAGTTTATCTCACATCTAGGGATCATTAGCTTTCTAATGAGGCCTTATTTATTAAAATCGGTCCAAGGGTTATGGAAGACTTATGTTTACATTTTTGTATTAGTTATATAAATTTTGTCATAGTTGTTTTAATTTACGATGCGGTTCGAAAAACCTTTGAAAAAAAAACGTTCCGAAACGGATTCGTGTTTTGGCACAGGACCTTCTTCCCAGCTTTGTTTATTCATCTATTTATTCTTTTATAATTTGTAGAAAGATTTAGTTAATATTAATGGAAGTATGGTTGACGGAATGGGCATTTTTTGCAAGTGTTTACTGGAGGAGCTGAGAGGGCGCTTGGCGGTCTTTTAAGAATTCGCTACTTTTTTTTTGTGTATTTGTATGTCTGACCGTCGCTCTAAACCAACCATTCTCATAAGAAAAATTAACGTAGACTTTAACAACATAGATATGATATTTCAGTTGTTTATATATCTTCACGACTTTTAGATAAATAAAACTCGATTAATAAAATTTTTTTTTTATAATTAATTGTCATAAAAGTCTAAATTTTTAACCCCCATGTGAATCCGCTCCTGATTGGCGGCGAGTGAGGTTCGATTGCAAGGGGTTTACTTCAAATGAATTTGGGCATGAATGTTTTGATTATTAAATAATATTTAATAATCATTGCCCAACAAGTCACAAGTATAATAAATTTCATTCTCTGTTCTCATTTTTTTCCTGAATAATTCTTATGAATTAAAATAATTTTTTTGAAAAAACATTATTCAAGACTCTTTGTAAGACAAGATGAAAAAAAAAATCGAAATGATAATTTTCCTATTTATGAGTGGAGTGTCTTATTTGAATTTCAAAATAAGTAACTAATAAATTTAACTTTGAGCCGTTAAAAGCAAGTGGACTAATTTATGAGCTGCGCTTCAAACTACAAGACATAAATGATTTAGGAAAATCACAATATTTTAAAATCAGTATTATTATTTCAAACAATGTTTGAATAATATTGGTGTGACTTAAATAAAAGAATCAGTGTCAGTGGCTGATCTTAAATGGGGAGTGGAGGGAGGTGGTCTTAAGGCAGTAGTCTCCAATTGCAAATGTTAAATAATATATAAAAACTGGAAGATGTAAAATAATAAACAACCAAAAAGTCGTCAATATTTTTTGAATTAATAAAACTCGATTAATTTTTTTTTATAATTAATGGTCGTGAATTCTCAACCTAAATTATTATGAATACATTCTATGTTGGGAAATAACGACTAGGTCACTAAAATATTTTTTTTATTTAATAATAATTTTAAACAAGATCTTTTTAAGGATTTGTGGAGTTAGTTTACCCTTCCGGCCTTCCGTTCAAAAAAAAAAAAAAAAAAAAAAATGTACGCTCGTGATCGCATGAAATTTTATATTTATTTCTCTTTATAAGGTAAAATTTACTTTCACTTCAAGATTTATAACTTTCTGTGAACATAATAAAACACATTGTTACATTGTTTCTTTAAAACTAGAACATCCCTTAATTAAATGCTAATAAATACTTTTTTAATGACCTTAGGAAAAAAGTTTTTTATTCTCAACCCTAAAAAAAAAACATTGATGGTAATCTAAGGAAATTTGTTGAGACAATCCAAGACCGCCCTTTGATATCGGAGGTCTAGGCCAATAAAAGTTCTTCATTCATCCCTGATTCGGATGAATAAATCAAAGTCAAATGGGACTTTCAATGGACTGTCTTTTTGATCAGATAATAGCTACGAAATATAGTGCCAGTGGATATCATCATATTCGTAGGATAAAGTAACTAATTTGTCGCTTACAATTTTTTTTGCAAAAATCTAAAAAAATTTGAATATAATTTAAGAAAGGGAATAATTTTTCATCTTCTTTATTTTTTCTTTTTGATTAGATTCCAGTCGAGAGGACAACAGGTCGAATGAGAGAGAGAAAGCGTTGAGGTCGACTGGCTGGTTGGGTATTTAACATTTAAGGACATCTAATAAGTTCAAAGCTGTATGGCTTTTAAGGTTGAGTTGTTATTTATGGAATCTTTAGGGCTGTTTGTGGGGCGAAATTTATGTGGTTGTCGGAGTGGAAACGGCGACCCGCGGTGGTAAGTTGAGAGAGCGCTAATGAGCAGCACAGGTCGGGTCGGACCCGGGGCCACCTCGGGTCTAGGGCCACCCGGCCAGAATTACCACCCCCGAAGGGCTTGCTACAAATTAATGGAATCGAATTAAAATAAAGAGCACTCTCTTGTCATTCAAATTCAGACTTGATCTATGATCAATTTCAAATATGGACACAAATTGAAACACTTCCTTCCTGATAAAATATACGTATCTAATCAATAATGATAAAACAATTAGGGATTTATCAGCAAGAAAAATAATAATCACAATTTGAAAAAGAGCGTTTTCCGGTGCTCTATCAAAACAGAATATAATAAAAAAAATTACCCTCTTTCATAATGGCCGGATGAAGGAAATTGAAAAATATATATGCTAATTATGATCTTAAAAAGCCAAAATATATTTTATTTTAAGCTTCCTTTTTAGGCATTATTGGATTTTGATTATAAATAAAAAATGGGAATTTCAACAAGTAGCTATATTAATTTAATAAAAAAATTCCCTTATTGATTCATAGAAAGAGCAAAGTTTCGTTATGCCATCAGATTTTTTATAACTACTTTTAAAAAAGAAAAAAAGTTTTTATGACTGTAAAAAAATTACTAGGATTTCCTCTTAAAAAAAGGTGGAAAATTCAGGCGGTTGCCTAAGGGTTGGATATGAAAAATATGGAGCACTCAAATTTTAAAAGGGAAAAATTCTTTCTCATCTAAAAAAATTAAAAATAGCATTTTTTAATTAATAATGAAGAAATTAGTATTTTTTTCTTAGTAATTTAAATTAATTAAAAATAATAAATTATTTAAATAAAAAAATTTCTTTAAAAGAGAAAGGCCATCTAAGTGCGCCTTTCACTAAAAATTTTCAAACAAGAAAATTTAAGTTTATTTTATTAATTTAATTTATACATATTTTTTTATTAAAATAGTTTAAAAGATCAACTCAGCCGATTGACTAAAAGTATTTTAGAAAAAAGCCGGCACATTAAAATTTTTAAAATAGAAATTAATATTCTCATTGAAATTTAATTTCTTTAAGAAAATAAAAACAATTAAATAATAAATTAGTACAATTTTTCTCATTGGTCTAATATGGGAACGTTTCCAAGTGTTATACCACTCAATAAATTTTTTTTTTGCATTTAATAGTACATCACTTGATAATAATAGGTAATAAGTAAGATATACCATAATAATAATAAGTGGTGATTTGCAGGTGCCTATTTTTTATTTATCTAAGATAGAGGCCATCAAATTTGCCAAATAAATGTCTGAAATAGGAATCAAAATTGAGCTTAACTTGTTTAGTCTAAAAAAATACAATTTTATAAAGAAATAAATATGAATAAACAAAAGAAAATCTTAAACAAATATATTTTTATTTAATGTTCTTTAATTTAATTATTAAATAATGGGATGTGATATATATAATAAATAACTTTAGAATATTGGGGTACTATTGATTCAGATATCAAAAAAAAAAAGAAAATAAATACACTTTTAACTTAGAGGCAAGGAGACCCAGCCCTGCTTTTGTTTTTAAAATATCGATGTGAAATGAGAATAACAACAAAGGTTTTATTTTGGTTTTTTTCTGTTAGTTCGGTTTTCCTAGCAATTAAAAGTTTTCAAATGACTTGAGTTATATATAAGTTACTCCTTTATATGTGGGCGATATTGCAATCGTATCATAACAAATCTTCAACTTCCTAAAAGATAGAGTTGGGAGAGGGCGTGAAACAAAAAAAGCCTTGAGTTGGTTCGTTGGCCTAAATTAATTTTTTTATTAATTTTATAAAATTGGTATTAATCCAATTAATTATAAAAGAATATCAAAGAGAGAAAGGAATATTTGCATAATAAATTTATTTTTTACTCTCATTTGGAATTTGCATCGTATTTTGAAAGGTAAAGCCCTCAGGAGCCCAGACGAGATTTTTCTTGTTTATTTGCACACTTATACTAACAAAAACTTTTGCTATCCCGTTCAATGAGATAAATTATAAAAGGTCTCAAAAACAAAAAATTCCCTTTCAAAATAAAATTATTTTCATTTAAAAAGACAAAAACATAGTTGATTTATTTAAACTTTTACTTTCTACTCCCCCCGCCCCCCTCCTCCACAACCAAAGAAGAATAGTGCCTCTTTCAGCTATTATGAATATCAAAGCGGTGTACCACTAATGCTTTTCCCTCACCCTCCTAAAATATACTAGCGGATTCGTTTAAATAATTTGCACCCTTTAATCACTATATTGCTGTGTAATTCTATTTTTTCACAGCACCTCTCTAATACTAAATTCTAAATATTATTATTATTATTATTACTATTTCACAATATACTTCCCTCATGGGGATTAGATATGAGCACATGGAGAGGGAATTC
>JAAAKE020102132.1:0-18196 GCA_010014785.2 Anisolabis maritima
ATAAAGTAACTTCACGGGGTGCCGATAGATGGCTACGGCCAGAGGTCGGCTGGGTTTGAGGTGTGTGTCTCCGTACAAGTAAGCACCTCGGGTAAATAAACGGGGAACCGGGTAGGTGGGCCTATACGGTCCAAATGAAATGAAATGAAAAATTAAACGATATAAAAATTTTAAAACACATAGTGCAAAATATTGTTTATTTTATTTTGATTTTTAAGTCCAAGGGGCAGAAGGTTGATTTGAATGAAGAAATAGCTTTCAATGTCAAAATAAATTAGAAAATCGTTCTCTTAAGATTTAATTAGGAAAGCTATAAAGTTGAAAAATAGGAAATTTAATTATTTTTATATAGATCTCTTAATAGGAAAAAAATAAAAATGAATATTTTTTTTAATAATTAGCACCAATTAATGACAATTTATTCTGAGCATTAGTAATGATCAGAAGACTCCACTTCTCTTTATAATACTTGAATTATCTTTTTAAGTTTTTTCTATCCAGGGTAGGATTAAGTGAGGACTGACCAAGCAGCTGCTCGAGAGGCTTAGCACCTAGAAGAAGGCTGAAAAATTTCCTATACAAAATAAAAATAAAATGAACAATCCATGCAGAAAAATTAGAGGGAGGGGGTTACAAACGAACCCAACATATATTTTTATTATATTTTTATTATATATATCTTTATTCTTTAATGATATTCTAGGGAATTCATTTAAACCGATTTTTATTAAACTTCCTATTGAAATAGTTTATAACTGAATAATCTAAAGTACAATTTTATTTCTACTACTTATTTAATATAAAGGTAAATTAATTTTTTTATTGACTGCTAAATTTTTTCATTTCGTGAGGTGTATTTTCTACTTGCCAAAGAAATTCAAATTAGTTTTAATTTATTTTATTAAAATAATTTGGGATGTGACTTGTTTTTACCTCATTCCCAATGTCGCCATGATTTGCATCATACTTTCCGTATTTTATATCCAATAAAATTGGTTATTGTCATTGAAAGCAGACATTTAACCCACACATGAAGTAATACATACTACTTTTGTAATAAATTTGCTTTTCTGACAATGAAACATTTTCTGCAAAGAATTTTGTATGTAGGCTTTATAAAAATTAATAGTCATATATCAATTGATATATCAGGTAACATATATTTCTCTCGGTTTTTATAAAATCCCACAGCAATGAATGAACTGAGTGAGTATTATTTATTTAAAAATATTTTCCTACACCTAACAATTACTTTTTATTATTGTAAAAAATTTTATTAATTTCTTCGTTTTTAAAATACTACTAATTTATTATTTTTCACTGATGGTAATTATTAAATAGTAAATTAAAACTTCAAAATTTTCTTAAAAAATCTAGTTGGTTTCGTTATATAAATAATTCTTATGTGCTCTACTCTCTTGAGTTCTGAATTCAAAAATTGACATAAATTCGAAATCAGTGGCGACATTGGGAATGAGGTAAAAACAAGTCACATCCCAAATGAAGCTTTCTTTTATAGTAATATTGCTTTACCTTTGGAGAGTTAAGAAGTGTTATTGTTCACCCCTTAAGAAAACTTTGACACTAATGAATTAATTATTATAGTGTAAGTTTAATATTTAAGACTATCTAAGTGAAATATTGAGTTTGGAGTATATGAAGTGGAGGACGCACCGATCAATCAGAGCGCTCCCCAGGCAAAGCCGTTGCTATGGTTACCACCTATATTATCAAATTTTTGCAAAAACCCTATGACTTGTCACTCCCACAGCGAACACTGCCAGTCATTGACGAAATAAAATATACGCTTTTATATAAAACGTAAAAATTATGAGATAAATAAGAATAAGATATTTTAAAATTTTTCTCTTACATGAATAGCAATTTTTTAGCTTAATAAAAAATATATATAATTGATTATAATATCTAAAAAAAATCATCATATTTTTTCAAGCTAGCTTGAAAATGTTGCCTCGTCTATAAAAAAAAATCAGCCATTATATAAGCCTGAATGAATGGCCTTCAAACTTTCAGGCATCTATTTGGGATTCTTTCGACTCACTGCAAAATACTTCATTTACGTGATTAAAATTGTCAAAAATTCTAAATATTTAGGGCTTTAATAATAAATAGATATTTAAGCGCTCTGGACTGATATTTTTTTTATAATAATATTATTTTTTAACATTTTATAATAGTTTATTTTACCAGTGAGAATTGGCTTATCTCATATAACAACGGTGGGCTACCTCTGGCCCGGGGGCCAATTGCGGCCCGCAAAAATTTTCCATTTGGCCCGCGAAACCTTTAGAAAAAATTAATAAAGAAATAAATATTTGAAAAAATGGGGAGCGTTCCACAGGAGAATGTAGGTTCGACTCCCGCGAGTGCCTCATTTTTTTCAATTTAGGAATTTAAGGTAAATATAGTAAGATCGCGAAATTGATATTTTCTAATATTTAGGAAAAATTCTTCCCATTACATTGAAAAATAAAACGGTTGACTGTTATTATGCGTCTGTATTCATCGAGTGTAACTGAATTATCGAGCCAGCCATCACCAAGCATCGTTACACAAATGTCAAGTCTTCGTTATTAATCGTCTTTTGGTTTGCGTAATCGTGACGTGTATTTAATTAGTTTAGTTTAGATCGCAGGGTTTTAATTAGAATCCCCAGAACTATTAAATTAAATTTAATTTGGCATTTATTTGTTAAAGGTAAGAAAATTTTCTCGAATAATTTATTTTAATGACATAATTAATTACATATATTTATTTTAGTTTAGTTTAATAAAATGGCATCAAGCAAAAGTAAAAAAAGAAAAGTAGATTTGGAATACAGAGCTTTTCAAGGTAAATGGATGATACAATATTTTTTTACAGAGGATATGGAAATTCTTTGTATTTGCTCTGAAATTATAGCTGTAAAGAACAAATTTAATTCATCAAGACATGGAAATAATTTCAAGATACAGAAAGAATGAACAAATTTAAGAACTTAAATAAAAATGTGTCTATTAATTACTGCGGTCGAAATACATTCTGGGCCGTTTCAAACAAAAGGTTGCCCACCCCTGTTTCATAAAATAAAATATAAAAAAAGCGCTGATGCTATGAAAAAAAAGGAAATAACAAAAAAAGTTTATGGGATAATGATTCAAAAAATATTAAAAATATGAATACCTAGGATTGGCAAATATTTTGGCTACGATCACGATCCTCCTAAGTGAGCTGTTAGCTTCAAGAGGTATTTTCAAATTTTCAAAATGCTACTAATCATATTTGACATCTAGGACTCGTTTTAAATTTTTTCAAAAGATTTTCAAAAATTTGTTACCATTCCCCCCCCCCCCCCTCACCCCTCTAAAGAGGTACAAAAACTCTAAGCTTTGTTTTAATGATGTAAACGCTTAACGAAAAATCAGAGAGGCGCAGAGGATTAACATTATTTGAAACTTTTGTTTTAATATCTGTTCATCACGTGGATTTAAATAATTTTCTGTTGAGCTGGAGCTTTAAAATTTTCTATATATATATTTAAATTTTTTGTGCAATTCACACCCTATGTCCCATAGATAGAATAAAGTTCGAATAGAGAACTTTTCAAGAAAACACAAGTGTCCTAGCTTGGTACATAGCAGACCGCAGGCCGGGTGCACGATAGTAGGATATTTATTTTTATTGATAACACCCCCTAAATATATAGAAAATTTTACTAAGTTTTGGAAAGATTTTAGAAATTGGAAGAAGAAAGATTTTAGAAAGGAGAACAACTTTAAAAGAATTAAAAGAAAAATTTTAAGAAAAATATATTTATCTAGAATTTTTATGGGGATTTCAATTCTCCGTGTATAGGAAAGTTGTAACTGAGAAAAGTTGACACTTTATATAGTCTATGTTACCCAGAGAGACTTCAACTATCTGACAGTGTCATCTCATCAGTACTTTTTGAGATTAGTCAGGAAAATGAAAATGGTCTGTCTATATATTATAATTATATATATTATTATTATCATTATTAAATAAATATTTTGGAACAGCAGCTTATACCTGCTCTTAGCTTATTTTGGTAAACAACTATTGTTTTTTTTTTCTAAATTTTCTCAATCCTCAGACCATGTTAGAGCGGAACGTCGTTACTCTTTCAGAGGGTTTTAGCTGTCTCTCGGTGGTTATTAAGTCCCTGTCAATTTCTCAGCCTTCTTCTCACTATAGGCTTGATATTGGATGTGTTTATGTTTATAGGAATAAAGAATACTTTACTTTACTTATACTATATTTGTATTTTAATTAAAAATATATATTGTTTTAATTATTAATATTTATATATTATATAATTTATATATATTAATATTTATAAAAATAACTTAATTTATTAAGTAAGTACAATATTTAAAATAATAATAATTTTCAGGATCAGGACAAGAGATAAAGGCAACCGAGATATTCGTCTCAGGTAAACAAGTTTAATTTTTCATTAATCTATCCACATATATATAATAATTAAGAACTAACATATAATTTTCTGCAACCTCCGCCCCTCAACTGTAATCAAGGTTTTTGATGACCGGATCTGTGAAATCTGCGCTCTACCTCCAGAAAAAATGTGATTTGGTTTTTTGGATGTCACATAGTTCAAACTTGCTAATTTAGAAAATAAATATACTATATTATTTTAAAGTAATGTATTCTATAGATCAGCGGTTCTCAATCTTTTTCGTTCGCGGGCCGCCAAACGACGTAACATTTTTTTAAAAATTTCCCAAAATAAATAAATAAACTTTTACATTGAACAAGTACAATCTGAAATAAATAATATCCATTTATTCTTTATAATAACCAGAGCCTAGAAATATATATTGGCATATTTTCAACCGTTAGGAATATTTAGCTCGAATTTAGTATTATCCCTTTTCAACTAAAAAATAGCTAAAATGTTTTATTGTGACATATTTTGACATAATTTGATCATTACAACCAAAAATGACATATTTTATCTTTCATGACATATTTAGGCCATAATATACTAATAGTGATTAATTTTTTGTGCTATTTCTCTGCACGCCAGCAAAAATTCCTGACGGACCACTGTTATAAATAATATAAAAAATAATTAAAAATTCATATATCTTAATTTCGCGTCCAGGGCAACCGTCCCTCTCGCCTAGCTTTATCTACGAAACTGACCCCAACTTTGAAAAAGAAAAGAACCTTATTTTTTATATTAACAAACGAATATTATTTTAATGCTTCCTTTTACTTATTAGAGATTTAATTAAGAAATTCAAATTAAATTAATTTTTTCCTTTTTTTGCAGAAAATTATTAAGGTTTTATGTTACCATAAACTACTCGAAAAGGTATTAATAATAGTCAAGTTAGTTTCCTTCTTTATTCAATTCCATCACAAACTTTTTGTAGCTTACCTCTTTATAAATGATACCTATGATTCCGTACATAATAGATAACTTTTAGCTCTGCAAAAGCGCATCTTTCCGTTCCTGGGCAATGCCTAATTTAAAGGCAACTCACGTTCTCATTTACAGTGAAAAAAATACATCAATTTATACTCTATTTAATCTATTTAATATAACTTTGGTATTGGACTCAGTGAAGGGGCAGAGGTGACGATTGCAGCGTTGTCAGTATTGTGATCCACTGCAGGGAATGGGCAGCCATAGTGCTTTTGTGAAAGTCTGGCAACGTGAGCTATTACCATATCAACGGCTTTGTATAGTGTCTAATTGATCCCCCTCCACCTTCCACTCCAAGCCTTCATATGCCTAAGTTATATTAAATAGAGCATAAAACTGAAAGTGCCAAAGACATTTTATTTACTATCATCATTTGTATAGTATAGGATGGAGAAATTGATTCTTGCAGAGAAGTTTTTAATAGAAATCATCTTTAAAACTTTTTTCTAAAAAAGATTCAAAATGCAATACCAAACAAAATACCAGAAGACAACATTGAAATATCCAACTAAAACAATCCTTAAAGGAATTTTCTATAAATCTTTGGTATTTCAGACATAGTTTTGATAAGGAAAAAGAGAAAAAGAAGAAAGACGAAGGCACGTGCGAGAGGAGAAAGAAAGTGTTTATGTGAGTGTGTTAAGTCGGAGAGGGGAGAGAGAAGCGTGCTCAACCCGGGAGCCAAACAAAACAACTAAGTAGTTTGGAAGAAGAGAGAGAGAGAGAAAAGAAAAAAGCGGCTGTTTTTTAGGTGAGACGGCAGCTGGCTGCTACTGGTTCAGACTACTTGGCAGAAGAGGAAGAGGAGTTGGTGCGCCCACCGGACTCCAGATGAATTTCGCCCTGAGCAACCTCACCCAAGAACCGTCATTAGTTGGTCAACCAAATGGTACCATTCAAGAAGGACACGTGCCCAACAAGCCTATCGACACGCAAATTCAACTTTTTTTTTTCTTATTCTTATAATTTATGGCCTCACGGAAAAATCCTATTTGATTTGTTTGCTAATTGAGAGGAATTTAATTTTTTTTAAAATAACAATCACTGTAGTGAGAAATTTTTTTAAAATAAATAAATTGACATTTTTACTTTCTATTATCTATATATGAAATATATAGTGAGAAAGTATTGCGATCGCCAAAAAATCTGTCGAGATTTCACTGGAAATACACGTTTTGGGGTTCTGAGTCTAAAAAATCGGACTGTCTATGTGTTAGAATTTAAACAAGATATCTCAAAAACGAAAAAACGTTTGAGGCTGAAATTTTATATTTAAACTAGGAACTCGCTTGACCTTCGAAGTAAATAAAATCCTCCAACGGGTACTACTACTTTACTGATGTACTTTTCTAGTTTTTTTTTTATTTTATCAAAATTTGCTCTAACAATTTTGATTAAATTGATTGTACATATAATAAATTAGAAAATTTTTAAGACGTATTAATCATTTTCCACCTCAAAATAGTGTGGCGCCTTTAATTTAAAAATGCAATAATCCCTTATAAAGATAGGACTCGATGCCATGCTAACAATCTATAAACATTTATAATTGATTGAATACAAAATATATATATTTATCACATTTTTTTCCTCCCTATAATATATAATAGTGAGGAGAAAGTATTTTTATCATGAAAAATTTAACCCTCCAATTTTTTAAATTTCATGTCTAAAGAACTCCAAAAATGCTAAAAAATCTTAATATGCGTATGTCTATATGTGTGTAGCTTTCATTTTGACTTATATCTCTGGAACCACTCATCGAAATAAGATGAAACTTAACAACCATATAGCCTTAGAAGTACCTAAGAAGGTATTAATATTTTAATCCCTAAGGTTGCTTAGGGAGCGGTAAAAAAGGGCCAACTAGATTTATCGCACACATGATTTTCTCAGCATCCGGTGGGCCAAACCTTTTGAAACTAGGTAAAAATAATTAAAACATCTGTGAACCTTCAGTCCTGGACCAAATTTCATAACAATTTGTAGAGTCGGAATCTGGTATGACTAAATGCGGATCACACAACTTTCATTTACCTAAGGTAAGGAAAGCTGAGTGATGTGCTATCACAACAGATTTTTGCGTCGAACCCCATAGGTAGTCGTTCTATGTACAGCCAATTTGAATTTATTTTGTTTAATAAATGAGAATTTCATATGGCTTACACTTTTTAGAAAGATGACTGGGCAGACGGCATGCGCAAGCGAGGTGCTCAATGCCCCATCATGGGCCAAAAAGTAAAGAAGCCTTTAAATTGAGGACCCACACTATTTGGAGTTGAAAAATGATTAATAGATCTTAAAGAATATCTAAATTATTATATATACACCCAATGTTAATCCAAATCATTAGAAGTGCTTAAGAGAAATTCACCAAAAACCTAAAAACGTACAAGAGTAGGCCTCAAAGATTTTTTAGAGAGATAAAGATTAATACATTTCAAAGATCATTAACAATTAAGAATTCAACCAATTAAAGAATACTTTTTGCGTAATACTCTCAAAACTTGCTCAAACGATTTTGATTTAAAATCATATATCATTTATTTATTAGATAATCTTTGAAATGTTTTAACCCTTATCCGGGCCAAAATTGACTCTTGCACGTTTTTGAGTTTTTTCTGATTTTCTCTTAGTCTACTTAAAAAATATTGATTAAATTGGCTTTACATATAATAAATTAGATATTATCTAAGAAATATTAATCATTTTCCACCTCAAAATAGTGTGGAACCATCAATTTTAAGGTTCCTCTCGAACTATTGCACATGAAGGGCTACTGCGCACCTCGCATGCATATACTGAAGACTGTGGCCAGCATCTCCTCAATGGCGATGGCTTCTAATGGTCCATCATTTGCCAACTTGTCCGACGCAAAAAATATGGTGTGACAGCACATCAATGAGCTTTGCTTACCTTAGGTAAGAGAGAGTTGTGTATTGTGCGTTTGTCACACCAGATTTTTTAAAAGTCTTTTCGACATCTTAGACTAGGTCCTTCTTTAATTATATTAGTAGGTTAGCCAATATAATATTTTAAATTCAATAATGAAAAGATATTTAATTGTCCAAACAACATATCCTAAAAATTACAATAAAAATCAACTTGACATGATTTGCATACTTAATAGATTGTAGAGCGGCCATGTTATATTTCCAGGATATGTTTAGTGTTAGCCATAAAGGGCGGGAAGGTGTTGTAACTTTGTTGCCTATTTTTTAATTAAATTTTTTTATAATATTGATTATTGATTTATACATACAAACGCAAAATCTCTAAAAATAAAGAGTAATATAAAATTGTGGACCGGCTACCTAGGGAGGCAACGTGAAAATCTGGTGAGCGGCCGCCACACCAGATTTTTGTATTTTTTTCTTTTTACTCTACCAAATTCATATGTAGCCACTTCAGTATGAAAAATCATTTCTCAATATGAGTTTTAAAAGGCGCGCTCTCCGAGAATGATAACAATTTCCATTTTCTGGTTTTTAAGGAATCCTTGCGGGTTGATCGAATTTTATATATTTTTTTTTTAGTGTTTCTAAAATGAACAAACGTTTCTATTTGGTTCGAGTAGTCAAATCTTGTGTTTCTGGCTAGAGGAAAATATTCCTTTTTGTAATCTGTAAAATTCGTTGCATACCACACAAATTTTTCTAATTATTATATATTTTCAGTGAAGGGACCTCTGGGGGCGGTTCGAGGCAATTGCCTCTTTCTCATCATAAATTCGTTATTATATTTTATTTAATATAATTTTAGCACTGGCTGTATTAGTAGAGTGTACGACTTCAGCGTTGCCAGTGTTTTAAATCACTGATGAACAGTGTTAGCAGCTGGTTTTTGAGAAAATCTGGCAACGTGGATGGTATCATAGCATCCACTTTGTCCTCCATTCCACGTTTTCACACTCTCAACCATAAAGTATCATTAAATAGAGTATAAATCATCTAAATATTGTCTATTCAAAATGATGATGATATTAAAAATTTGAAATTTTAAAAAACCCTATTCTTAGTAATTACTAATCTATTATTAATTAATATTATTTAGTTTCGTTTAATTTTTTTTCAAATTAAATTGAACGGGACTGACGTATGAATATGAATAAATAACACTAATTTTATTACGATGTTTTAATTTTTCTTGAAAAATCCGATGAAAGGTATGATCTTACGAATCTGTAATCTAAAAGAGCACAAAACTTAAATCGAGACTTTCACAAATCAATTGGTAAGTAATAATAACCCGCAACAGCTAATATATATATATATTCTAGAAGGTTTCCGCGGTTGGTTGTATGTGGAATAATGTTTCCGGAAAAGATTATTCCACATACAACCAACCGGGGTTGGTCCGACAATCAAAGCTGACCAACCCAGGAAAACATTATTCCACACATATATATATATATAATATGATTAAATGAATGGTACAAATATTATATGAAATATATTAGCCAATTTTGTTTTTAATATTTGAACTAGAAATGAATCCAATTTTATTCTTCCCATGAAGAATCATGGGAAAAATAAAATAATAAAAAGAATAATCGCTATCACCTTAAAATACTTTTGTCTCTCCTTAACTTAGTTTTCTGTAAGGTTTTAATTAATATTTTTATAATGTAATACCCATCATGTTATTAAAGTTTCTTTGTAGAGCTCTTCTCTATATAATAATTTTAATTAGGATTTTTTTGGGCAGAGGAGAGGAAATAGCTATTCTTTTTGGTAATGCTTCATTAATAATAAATATACTATATTTTAGTTTTAATCAAAATTACTATTGACTAATTATTTTTGTTTAATTTTTTCTACAATTTCTTGTTTGGAATTCAAAAATTTTTTTAACTTTGTTTTAAATTTTATTTGGTCTTGTTTTTGTTTTGGTAAGTGTGGGGAGAGGGAAGGTGGTTCTCTCATCTCTCCTCTAAATAAACTCTGTATTAAAAACATGAATTTTAAAAGTTTATTTTTAAATAATAAAAATATTTATATATATTCAATGAGTTATTTCTTAAATGGATTACGACTAAAACTTTCTCGAGCCAAGACAGATATTTCTTTTCACTTTTTTAATCCAGTATTTTTTACTCTTTTTACTTTATCTTACCTATATGAAATATAAACTCTAATTATTGGGTCTGACGCAAAAAATCTAGTGTGATAGCACAACACTCAGCTTTTCTTACCTTAGTTCAGAAAAAGTGTGACGTGCGTTTATTCACACTATTTTTTCATGTTATTGTCAAATTAAATGCTAGTTGTCAATTTTTTTTTTATTATGGATACTTTTAAATGGCAGGCAATTAACTATATATATATTTATGTATTAAGAAATTTCATAAGACGGATTAGAGTAAGCTTTCAAGAGAGATAAACGTGTGCGCAGAAAAAAAACTCTTGGTTTTTTTGTTAGAAGTGTTGGTATTTTTTCGTTATTTTGAGAAGATTTTGTACCGATTTGTTCATCTTCGCATTCTTGATCCTGAGATGCAATAATTATCGAGATCCAGGAAGAACCCTCAAGTCTACGGTCCTACATTTGGTATTGAATATTGGTTTGAAAAATATATTTTAATATAATTATTTCTAATCATAAATCCAAAGCGCCTTATCCGATTTGCCTTTAAAACTTAAGATAAAAAACAATTTATTTATTCGAACAACAAAATTAATTAGAAAATATAAAGGAAAATTCAAGTCCCTCTCACAAAATTTTATTGAATATTAACATTTTGAACAAGGAAAACACCTATTATATCTAAACAATAATAAAAACAAACAGTGTAATGAAAAGAACGGCGGGAAGGAACGAACCAAACAGTCTTGAAAACGTGCCTAACTCGTACACCAGTCCCTAGGGAGTAAAGTGGTCAAATATTCCGAAGAAGCACCAAAATGCACAGAAGCTCAGAAGACGAAATAAAAAACATAAAGGTGGAGCGAAAGAAATAAATATTGAAAAATGTGTTTGCATCCATTTTGGAAAAAATGGAAGAAAACAAAGAAAATTTAATGACAGAAATTAAAGGGGTCAAGGATCAGTTAGCAAGGGAGAGAGAAGAGAGGGAGAGACAACGCTGGTCGTAAGAGATGAAAGGAATGAGAGATCAAATTGAAAAATTAAAATCTAAAAGACGAAAAAAAAAGAAAGAAGTAGAAATATCATATATATGTCATTAATGGGATGGAGGAAAGCACTGAAGAAAAAGATATTATTTAAGTTAAAGAGGTTTTTGCCCAAAAATTAAAAATAGAAAATGTAACACCTAAAGAGACGAGAAGATTAGGGCAGAAAAGAGACAAAAAATAAGACCATTGTTAATGACATTGAACAATATAGAGGAAAAAAAATATAAATATATAAAATATTTTCAGATCGCGAAAAACCTAAAAGTTACTAAGATTTTCATAGACGAAGATCTTACGAAAGAGGAGAGGGAAAGAAAATATAAACTATTAAATAAAGTAAGAGAAATAAGAAGTAGAGGAGGAAAAGCATATTTAAGAGGAGACAGAATATATATAGAAACAATAAAATAATATTGGCACCTTAAAGAGAATAATGAAATTGCACAAAGCTACGAAAAAGTAGAATTAACGTTTCAAAAAAACCTATTAAAAGAAAAGAATATAACAACTAAACTTTTGTTATGGAATGTCGCAGGATTAAACAACAAAACGCACTTTTATTGGGATTACATTTTTCAATTCGATGTTTTGATACTCTTAGAAACATGGATAGAAAAAAAATCAGAAAACTATTTAAGTCGACAATTGGGTGGAATATATAGGTGGAAAACAAAACCAGCTATAAGAGAAAACAAAAAAGGAATAGCAAAAGGCGGTCAGATTGTGGCAATAAAGAAATAAATAAAAAGGAACTTTAAAATAACGGAGTGAAGAATTGAACGGAAAAGTGAGGAAGTAAAAGGAGCAATTTTCTTAGTCTAAAACGACGAAAGTATAAAAGTAATTGAAAAAGCAATCACTCAGGAAACAAGGGAAGATGAAGAAATAGAATTAGCATTTAGTTCTGATTTTAATGCAAGAATAGGTGAAGCAGATGCATGCATGATAGAAAAAGAGATGAAGAAGAGAAAGTCCAAAGACAAAATAATAAAGAAGAAGAAATTCCATTAGAATGGTGCAAAAAAGAAGGATGGACCATTCTTGGAAAATTTGAGGATGATGAAGGTGAATGGACCTATGTGGGTGGAAGAGAAGCATCAGTCATACGTTATTGTCAACAACCAATTTGGATCCATTAAAAATATGATATTTCACGATGAGATGGGTGGCTGTACACAGATCAGAGATATGTGAAAAGGGAGTAGGTCAGCCAGTAGATTAGCCTCTATTGAAATAAAACTCCCAAAATATGAAACGTTTCCTCTTTAATTAGATAAAGCCATCATCAGTCATTAAAGCTGAAATGAGCAATAAAATTAAAAAAACGCAACAACTTTACAAAATAAATTTGTAAATTGTGTTTATTTTAAATAAATTTGTAAATTGTAAGTGATTATTTTAAATTTATTTTGTAAAGTTGTTGCGTTTTTTTAATTTTATTGCTCATTTCAGCTCTAATGACTGATGATGGCTTTATCTAATTAAAGATGAAACTTTTCATATTTTGGGAGTTTTATTTCAATAGAGGCTGACTTCCTCCCTTTTTACAAATCTCTAAAAATATGATAGTCGACAATCGAATAGATTCAGATCACACTTCAATTAAAGTAAAGATAGAAATTCAAGCTGAAAGAGAAGAAGTCTATAATTCACTAAAAGGAAGATGGATATTGGATACAAAAAAACAACTGCAATTCAAAAAATTGAATCTATTGATAGACTTTACTTAGAGAATAAAGAAAATATAGAAGCCCAGAAGAAAAATTTACAAGGATAAATAATTTAATTGAAGACACAGCTAGTGCATTCAGGTTTGGAAAAATTGGAGAAAATTTAAAAGAAAATCAATTTAATAAAATATACAATTTGAAAAGAAAAGAAAGTTGGAAAAAACTTAGGCTTTTTAAGCGAACGAATTGTTTTACGAATAGAATTGAATACCAGAAAATAAAAACAAGAATTAAAAAAAATGAGAAGACATCAAATACACGCAGAACAACAGAGGCTTTGGACTCAAATAGAAAAGTCAAGAAATTCAAAACAATTTTGGAAAATTTAGAAAAAAGAACCAACCAAAAGGCGAAGAAATTGATCTGGACACTTGGCGAAGTTTTTTCATGAATCTATTGGACTGTATGGAGGAAATGGTGCTGAAGCTAGGAAATAATGAAGAAATAACACAAGAAATATATGATGAAAATTTAGATAGAGATATAGAAGAGGGCGAATGGGAAAATGAAATAAGAAATCTGATAACAAACAAATAAATGAATTTATTAAAGGCTTGTCTGGAGAGTTAAAGAGAAAATTATTAGAAGAGATGAATGGTTGTTGGAGAAAGGGAAGAATACCGGAGGAGTGGTAGATATGATTGATCGTACCACTATAAAGGCGGTGATCCAGCAAAACTTGAAAATTACAGGATAATATGCTTACTTAATTCCTGGTATAAGCAACTCACTGGAGTCAAAAAGACTAAGATCATGGTTAGAACAAAAAGGAAAACTCTCTGGGAGTCAAGAGGAACCGTTCAACCATCGATAATATCTTCATTCTCGAAAGTGTCATTGAAGAGAAATTTTCAAGAGAGAAACCATTTACGCTTTTTTTGTCGATTTGAAGGCCGCCTTCGACTCAGTTGACAGAAGATTACTAATGGAGAAGATGTGGAAGATTGACATTAGGGGAAGATTCTGGCAACTAATTGAAAATATTTACGAAGACTGAAATGAAAATAAAAAACATCGGGAGTATCTAAGACTTTTTGGATAACAAAAGAGGTAAGACAAGGGTGTCCCATTTTATCTATACTCTTCAACATATTTATAGAAGATATGGAAGACGAAATGAAATGAAAAAACCTAGAAGGATGGTGATCAGGACAACAAAAATGGATGGGCTGATGATGTAGTGATCTTTGCGGATAGTAGACAGAACCTGAACTTGCTTAAGATGTTTAGAAAACTATACAAGAGAAAATAAGCTATTCATCAATGTGAAAAAATCAATAATAATGATTTTTAAAGGACGCCGAGGTAGGACCTACCTGTAAATTGTTGACAATTATAAGTATCTGGGTTGTTGGATATCCCAAAGAAAAGACTCTTTCAAGAAACAAAGAAAAGAACGAAGTCAAAAAGGAAGAAAAACTTCAAACCAGTTATGGGAAGTTTCACAAAGAGGCGATAAAAAAGACATAAAAAAAACCCTCTTCAACACGATATTAACTCCCTCATATACGGAGCAGAAATTTGGAGAAGAGCCGAAGAAGAAGACCTCGGGAGTATCTATTATTCGATCTAGAGTAATGGCAAAATACATCAAGTGAACTTTGAAAGTAAGAAGAAACACTCAAGACCATTTGTGGAAGATATTAATAGACAGACAGAAGGAATATTAGAAAAGAAATTTAAATGGATTTTAAAGCTTCTAAATAATAGATGGCCAAAGATTTGCTGGAAGAAACATTTACGTTAAGCAAATGGAGAAACACTGCCTTGGCTGAGCTCCGTCCAAGCACGGGATGCAGGAAGACCATTTCTTCTTGAAAATTTAAGAAGAGCAGAAGCCGGAATAGACGTGGTTGGGCTATTCACAGAGATTCTTTTGACGATAAGGGATCAGAAGACACAATGACTCTGGAGCAGCATAGACAAATCGACGTACTGCTCTTACTATAGACTAATAAAAAAAGACGCAAGGAGAGAAAACTATCTGACCAGAAATGACATAAAGGAGGAAGACAAAAGGACTTGGATGAGACTGAGTTGTAGGAATGACATACGAGGAGACAAAGTAACACATCACTCAATAATTCCCGAGGCTAACTACTAAAAAAACATTTTTTTTTTGCAAAATTCGACTTTATTCATCAACATAGTCTCCTTCAAGAGTGATATATTCATTCCAACGCTTCTCTAACATTTCGATCTCTTTTTTGTAGAAAGATTTATTTTTGGACTCAAAATAGACGTTTGTTGCGGCTATGACTTGAACAAATCTCTTTCCCTGGAATATTTTTTGAGATCTGCGAACAGGTAATAGTCGCTGGGAGCCAGATCCGTTAAATACGGTGGATGGGGAAGCAATTCGAACTTCAATTCGTGCAATTTTGCCATCGTAGCCATGGTGCATTGTCTTGATGAAAGAGCACTTTTTCTTTTGCATTTGGGGCCTTTATTTTTTTTGCAATTTCTTCTTTCAAACGCACCAATAATGCTATGTAATATTCGCTGTAGATGGTCTTTCCTTTCACAAGATAGTCGACGAATAAAATACCTTGCGCATCCCAAAATACTTAACCAAAACCTTACCGGCCCACATTTGCGTTTTTGGTCGTTGAGGACAGCTTTCACCGGCTGCTGTCCACTCAGCTGACTGACGATTTGATTCCGGAGTGTATTGGTGGATGCATGTTTCATCCATTGTCACATACCGACGCAAAAATCCTGTTTATTACGGTTAAACAGCTCCAAACAGCGAGCGCTCTGAATCATCGACGCGTTACTGTTTTTGGTCCACTCTGAGCAAGCGTGGCACTCACTTTGAACACAGCTTTCTCATGGACAAATATTCATGCAAAATAGTGTATACACTGCCTTCTGATATCTTTAAGGTTTCAGCTATCTCACGCAACTTCAATTTACGGTCTTCCAAAACGACTTTGTGCACTTTTTTTTATGTTTTCTGGAATAACTGCCGAATTCTGGCGACCGGTGCATTCAGGATCATCGGTGTTTGTACGGCCACGTTTAAACTCAGTAAACCAACGTTCAACGGTTGATTTCGATGGAGCAGAGTCCTCATAACACTTATCAAGCCATTGTTTTGCTTGAACGGTATTTTTTCCCATCAAAAAACAGTGTTTAATCAACACACGAAATTCTTTTTTTCCATTGTTTTGAAAATAATAAAAGTAGCGTCACTAACTAAAATCACTGTAACTTGTAAAGGATTGTCATGAAATTTTGACACATATCGTTTGAAGGTTGGTACTTTCTAAAAATCATCTGGATCTATGTGTCAGCCTCGGGACTTATTGAATGATGTGTTATTTGTAGATTTTGTGAAGAGATGGAAGAGACATTGGGACATGCAAAGGACTGAACAAATATTTGAAGGGGAACTGTATGGAGTGGAGAAAGAGAAAAGTTAAATATATAAAAGATGATTAAGGATGGGTAAGGATAATAGAAAGGGGACCGGATATATATATAATTGAAATTTGGAGAGTGCTTGAGAGGACCCCTGCCACAAGAACGAACTAGAAAGAGCAATGAAGACTAGGGAGCAATTATATTATATTTAATCAAAGAATTTAACTGTAAAATTTTGTAATAACCCTGAACTCCAAAAAGAGAAGGGCAAATCTCATGAAAATAAATATAAATAAAAAATAAATTAATAAACAGTCGTCTGAAAACTGATTTCAGGAGAAGTGAAATATGAAAATTTCAGAGGGGATGAGGTGGGGGTTAATAATAAATTTATATACATTTATTTAATAAGGTAAATAAGAAAGACAAACACTGAACCACAGGGCAGAAAAGATCAAATTGATTGACTGATCATAGAATATTTTTTTGTGTTTGAATGCTACTCTCTTATATTATATTTAATACAGTTTTAGTACTGAGCTCTCAGCGAAGTAGAAGGCCTGACGATTGCAGCATTGACAGTTGTGTATCACTGATGTTCAGTGGTCGCAGTTGAGTGAAAATTTGTAAACGTAGGTGGTTACCATAGCAACGGTACTCTAAAAGTGGTCGGCTGACTGTCATATCTACACCCCCTACTCCACGCCTACACATGTTTACTACTAAAAGTTTCATTAAATAGAGTATACCTTACTCTCCCAAATTCCAAAAGTTTGATTTATTTTTTCTTTCCTCAAGACATTGAAATTTTTTGCGTTATATAGATTGGATGTGGAGGTTGCAGAATTTGATCTGCTCGCCAAATACATACTCTAAGGATAGATACTCCTATTAGTCTTTAAATCAAATTCATATTTTTTTATTGTCGTACTAAATTTAAAAAAAATTTAAGCAACTATTTCCTTTCTCATGAAACTAATTGTGAAACATATATGTGCGGAATAATGTTTTCCCGGGTTGGCCCCCGTTGATTGTTGAGATTAACTCGACGTTTCGGCTCTCCTTTTGGAGCCATTTTCAAGAGTTTTATGTTAGGAAGTGATGGTGGGGGTGGTTTGTTTTTGTTTTCGGGGTCGCAATCTTGCTAGTCCCCCACTTGAGCTCGAGAGAACGACCAAGAAACACCTCGACCTCGGGAGTAGGCAGATTGAGACCCCGGATCCGAGCCGAACCAACCAATGCAACAACCGTCACCTCAACCCGGGGAGTAGGCAGATTGAGGCCCCGGATCCGAGCCGACGCGACAACCGTCACTACACCACCCAACCAAACACTTCCTAAAAAACAATCCAAACAATCACTACCTAGAACACAGAGACCAACACAAGCCACGGAAAAATCCACACACACAAGGACTCGAGGAGTAGGCAGATTGAGGCCTCGAAGTCAACCCAAACAAAACACTAACAACACAACACCCAACCAAGCCC
>JAAAKE020102143.1:0-18195 GCA_010014785.2 Anisolabis maritima
ATTCTAAAATAATTTGATTTATTGTAATCATCCTATTATTAACTTTTCGAGATTGATACAAGCACGCTTTCATTTGTCTAAATAATTATACTTCAAAATATAAAATTTTCAAATGTTTTTTTAATTATAATATTTTTATTTGTATATAAAATAAAATGTATTACTTTAATTTTTAAATTATTTATTTAATTTTATAAAAAAATATGTGTTAAAAAGAGACGGAAGAAAAATGATGACATTTTTAACCCAATTTCAACTTGTCATAGTTTAGAAAAATAAAACGACAAAATAGTTTATAGGTGTAAATTAATTTGTTTTTTAATAAAAAAAAATTTTTTTCTTAATTTGAAAATTAAATTAACTGTATATTAAAAATTTAAAAATTATTTTATTGATTGTTTTGAGTTCAACATTTAAATTATATTATGTTGAGAAATGTCAAATTCAAAAGCAGAGGTGAGATAGCAAAGATGGGACAGAAAGACAATTAAGATGGAGACCTGCCATTCGATAGCTTTTTTTTTTTTAATTTTAAAAGTTAATTTTAGATAGTAATATTTAAACAAAAAAAAATTATTATAAAAGAGAAATATTTTTTTTATCTTTTAAAATAATAAATTTTAAAAATGGCAGTGGAGAGAGGTTTATTTAAAATAGTCTTTTTCTCAAATTCGAAAACCAATTTCATTCTAAAATGAGTTTATTATTTAGACTTTAAGGAAGAGGGGTCTTGTCATATTTAAAAAAAATTTTCTCTTGGACTTCCTTAATTTGTAAAAAACGTAACTTAACAAAGGGAACTAAAGATGGGGCGATTTGGAATATATCATTATTTTTAACAGACTACCTGGGATCCAAACTCACGTCCATTGGCTTTTAAGGTTATCAATATTAAAAATGTCAATATCTTTGACCTCTCAGCCATGGATGGGAGGGAATTACTTATTATGTAAAATTACTGTTCTTTCAGCCCTTGCCATTACAGTTACAACTCTGAAATAAAGTTATTACTATCGATTTTTGTTAGGTGGCGTTTCTTACCAATCTCTATCAATCAAAATCGATCTGGAATTTCAAAATTAACAATTGAATAGATATAATTTATAATTGAGAAAAATATTGTGCTTAAAAATTTATGTAAAAAAAAATATAATCCAAAGGAAAATAAAAAAACTCAAGGGGGCTTATCAGAAAAAAAAATAATGTATATATATATCTCATTTTATAAAAAAATCTGTTCTACTATTACTCAGGAAGATTTCTTTCTACAAAAAACACTCTAAAAAGGGAGGAGGGTAATTTAAAAAAAAGTCGTGAAATCTTGTGAGAATATATGATATATCAATAAAGCATTATTATAATTGTACAGCTGAAAAAGAATCTTATCTATTTAATAATATTATTCATTAATTTCTATATTCATCATTGACGCATCTTAAAGATGCAAATATTTGTATCAATTTTAGGTTTTCTCGAGCCGGGCTTTTGAAAACCTTTCATTCTTATTTACTATTGTTAATTTCTAATATATTACAATATTGTTCTGAACCCTAGGCTTTTATAAAGGTTAACATGGTTCCAATGTTCTGGTCTGGGAGCTTTACAAAAATAAACCTTCCCATATTTTTTCTTTTTTTTTTTTAAATCTTTTTTTAATAGGTTTTCTTTCTTTATAATCATCTAAAAACACCGAAAAACTCGATCTTCGACTAAAAACGTCCATAGAATAAGGGTTCCTTTTTTTGTTTTAATAAAATAATTATTTTATTCAAAAGTATAATATAAATAATAAAAAAATAGTAAAAATGATAAAAAATTGCACCCTTACTCCATGGAAAACATTACGGCCAAATTAATATTTTATTTATTTCTTTTTTTTTTATTTGATTCAAATAACTTTCATCAAGTATCTATGAAGATATTTTTCATTAAATTAAAAAATATTTTAATATATCTTTAGGAACTTTCGGTTAAAATAAAAATTATTTTATTTATAGCAAAATTACGAGATCATTTTATAGTACCCAAATTAAAAGATCTTTAAATATATGCTAACAAAAAGTATTTGCAAAATATGGGACAACAATATTTAGGCTTCAAAGATTGTATCGTTTAACAAGAACCAGAAAAAGGCCCAAACTTTCAAGCCCAATGTTGTCAATAATATTCAATATGATTCTCCTATTTATACTGTGTTATAATTACTCTTTTGAGATAGATATAATATTAAATTATTTATTATAATACATTTAGAAATTTAATTTTTTAGTAATAAAAGAATGAAGATAAAAAATATTTTATATATATTTATATCATTAACTATATAATTTTAAACCATTAACAGACAATAAAGTATATAGCCAATAGAAACATTGTCCAAATTCTTCAACTTGAATAGAAGAAATTCTCCTTCCTCGGGAAAGAGATGCGAGATCTTTCTATTAAGAGTAGAAATTTATCTCATCAAACATCATTTCTTCTAGATATAATACTTTATCATCTATTAATATAAATATCTTTAAATATGCTGCTAAAATACTTTGATGAAAAGATATGTATGAGTCAAAAAATTAATAAAACAGATTATAATTACAAAGAATTTTTTCAAGTTATTAATATTAATATTTTAAGATAATATGCTCAAAGAAAAAATTGTTTTTCGTCTTAATAATTAATTATAATCTAATAAAATATTTTTTGAAGAGGAATAAATTAAAATAATAAACTTGGCCGTAAGTTTCAATTTAACAATAAATAGGAGGTTATTTTAACAATGAGCTATTTAAAGCTATACAATCGATTAAAAAAAATATATAAAATATAAATTAAATTCTAAATATTCTAATAAATTTTACCCAATTCAGATGCTCATTGTTAATTTACAATTTTTTTTCTGTATTTTTTTTGACATAACATAACATTAACAACAATATATCTACAATTATTTGATAGGTTTGATGTATGTATATCACCAGTTAGCAAAATTTGCATTTCGGGTGGCATCCTCCTTAAAAGTTGGACCAACCAGGAGTTTTTTTTTTTAGTTTTTTCAATTTTTTTTCTTTTTTTTTTTAAATTCTAGGATAAAAGGCTGGCTCTGAAACACTTTATTGTGTATATCTGGTTTTATAAAAAATGGACCAGAAAAAGTGTATTCTTTTATCTTCTTAATTTTTATTTCCATTAAAAGAGAAATTTTGATAAGAAATTTATATTCGAACCTAATTGAAAAAAAAAAACACATTTAATCTTTTTATTTTAAAGCAAGAAAAGAAATATATTTTTAATAATAATAAATATTAGCATTTGACTAAGAATTGAAGCTTTATAAGAATAATTTTTTTGAAACATTATCTATTAGTGTCAGACGAGAGACTAAGATGAGAAGAAAGAATGAAATCTTATTGCAACCTCGATCGGGGATAATATTTTTAGTCATCGACACGACTATTAAATTATTAACTAATTATTAATGCAAAGTTATCATTTTTGTTTTTTAATTTCACAAAAAATCATTTTGAATGCATATTAAAATATATATAGAATATCTATATATATTATTTAAACAACTTTTCTTTAGATTATATTTCATATATATATATATATATTCGTGTATATGTATATCACATTTTATAAGAGAGAACAGCGGTTCTTAATCTTTTCTTTATCACGGCCCCTTTTTCAAATTTTTTTGTCCTGGACCTCAAATTATTTTGAATATAAATTCTAAAAGGTTTCTAATATTCGTTTTAAATTGTCCACCAAATAGCTTCGCGGTCCTACTGGGAGAAGATGGCAGACCCCTGGGGTGTGAGGACCACAGTTTATGAACCGCTGAGATAGAACATACAATTTTTATTTTATAAAGAAAATTATTCATTATATAAAGCTCCTTTATTAATTAATCAAACTATTTATAAAATAAAAATATAAATAAAAATTAAATGTGCTTTTTTTTTAATGTCCGAACACCCTGACCATAATAAGAATACCACCTAACTACCAAAAAAATTAAAACGAAGTTAACAAAAAAAACTTAACATAAAAATCAACAATAAAACTACAGTTGTACAGCATATATCTATATACAGGCATAAAATAAAAATAAAAATCGGCATAGCTAAAATATATTTATAAGTATATATATTTATATTATATACAAGACAAAAAATAAAAAATGGCATGTAAAGTGCCTTTTAAAATTAAAAATTACTTAAAAAATTCACCGGGATAAAAATTGTGATGTATTTTATTTTAATAAATATTTCTTTTTTTGATCAGTCCTCTTTGACTGGAAGATAAATTTAAATTGGATACAATTTTTTAAGTCCAATTAATTAAGCAAACAGCTGCCCAATCTTTTTGATCTGCTGGACGGTTCTGACTTCTGGTTCTGATATTTATATAACAAAAATAAAAAAATCAATCAAGCAATAAGACTATTGAATGGATCTGTGATGTATTGTTGGTGCAGTAAGTTCAAAAATAATTAAATTCATATTAAAATTGGATTATTTTTACTAAAATCTTGGAGATTGTTAAAAGTCAATCAATGTTATCTTCTATCAATATTTTAAGGAGATTTAGCCGGTAAAAAAATTTGAATTAATAGAAGACTATGTCCATTTAGATATAATAAAATACAATGAAGGTTGGATGGATAAGCTACTTTTACATCCTAAGAAACCAAAATTCTAGTAGGAAGGGATTATAAAAAATACTTTCGAGTCTATCCTAAATTACACTCTAATAAGGGAAAAAGTTTTTATAATTTGTTTTTAAATTTTTTGAATGTTGATAATTAAATTTTTGGTCATTGTGGCCAATTATTACTTACAATACTTACAATCTCACATCTATGAAAGAAGATACATTTGGCATGAAAAAAGTTAATACCAGTACATCACGGATATATTTATCTTTTTTTTCATTAGTTAACCTAACCTCACTTTTAGAAATAAATATCAAACCCTGCTCAATAGCCAATCAGCAGCCAGTCATGGCAAACATTTTCGGATCCTAATTTTTAACAAGTTCTGAGGCATCCTAACTCTAAGAAATCTTAACAAAATATTCCCAACTGTAAAGAAGTTATAATTTTATAAAATGAACAAATATAGAAATAGAAGAATTAAAATAATTAAGAGAAGTAAATAAAAATAATTTAGTTACCGGTAGTTACAGCTAGCATGGCTAATTAAAAAAAAGATGAAAAATTCAGAGTCAGAGAAAATACAATTTAAATGTATTTTTTTTCAGAGATGTGAGAGTATCTAGCCCGTAAAAAGCAAGTCAAAGAGAGTATTATTTGTTGAGGTCCGCACCGGATGTGGTCGAAGTAGAAAGGACATAATATTTGCTCCCCTTTCTACAAGTACCCCTTTATTTACTAATATTAATTTGTTGTTTTATCTAATTATAAATAATTCATATTAATTTTAATTAGAGGTTTAAGTTGAATCTAGGGAGATTTCCTTTATTTTATTCTGCAATCTCCTTCAGATAAACATATTAATTTATTTAAAGATTTAGAAATGATTAGAATTATTGAGTTTATCTAAAGAAGATCTTGGAATAAATTATTTTATAATTTTTGGCTTTTTTTTTTGTGAATGGTTGCACTTGTTCGACCTGAAAGTGGGGGTGCTTTTCTTTTTTCTCGATATTCTCAAAGAATAATGGCTAAATATCTCCTCTTATAAATAAATAATTTTTTCGATTTATATTACCTTTCAATAGACGAATTATTTATTTTTGAACGAACTGTTTTGTATTTTTTTTTTTTTTTTTTCAAGTGGATTGATTTGTGTATAAAAATCTCATTACAAACTATTATACGCCTTAAACTGCGTTATTAAGAAAACCGATCCTTTAAAAAATATTTTGATGTATTGATGTACTTGTAAAGCTGTATGTAATATAAGTGATAAAATATTTTTATTTTGTTGAAAATGCATATACATACTAAATCTGGGCAAGACCAGTTTTAGGCCACGTTCGTTTTTATTCATTTTATATATATATTTTTTTTTTATATTTTATTTTTTATAAATTTTTTTTTGCTTATTTTTCGTGAAATAAGAAGAGATCTTTCTTATATTAATTTGATAAATTTGTTCAATTTATTGTCTGCCAATCCCTTTCAATCGCTGAGGTATTTTATTACTGCTGTATTTATAATTATTTATATTATTATTAAAATCACATAGATTAAAAATAACATGACTAGATAATACGTAACTGTGCAGTAAATTAAAAAAAAAAACAACAACATGACAACATACAGCTGCTATCAAAAAAATTCTAGACATATTTTTTTTCAGTCCCTGTTCTTGAAAAATTTTTTATGAAACTATTATAGTTAATTTGTCAACTATATATATATATATATATTTCTATTTGAAAGCCCAGATTTCAATGAATGGTTTATTTCTATATAAGGGATGATTTTATAAGATTTTTTTTTTTTTTTATTTTATTTCAATTAAATATTTTTTAGAAAAAATTAAATAAAATTGGACATTTTTTAAATATATGCTTCAATATAAGGAAATTTTTTTAAATACCCATTTCATTAAAATGATATATTTAAATTATCTAAAATATTAATTTTTTCTCATTTTATCTATTAATAAATTAGATGAAATAAAAAAAAAAAAAAAAAATAGTTAATGAAATCATCCCATATATAAATAAAAAATATATTTATATTTAATAGAAGATATAAATTTTAAATTCATGAATAAATTTTATAAATATTCTTGTAAAGATAAAAATAAAACTGTAAAATATATTATTTAAAAAAAAAAATAGGTAAATTGATTTAGGGGCATAAACCGCCACTGACATGAGTAAGCCTTTAAAATCACTCACCCATTTGAGTTATTCCCACTCTCGTTAACTCGGCTCAAATATGGACAACAAATAGTTCCTCGAGATTATTATTTTAGATTTGGAAATGAATAAACGAAACATTATCATCCAGTTTTGTAATGATCAACTAGTTCCCCCACCCCAGTGAAACAGTACGTTTCAATTTTAAAGACGTATTCACTCACGATGAAAATTTAAATTTTTTTTAGTAGGGAGAAAATAAGATCATATTGTTTCAATATTTCTATTTTTTAAATTCAAATGTTTTTTTAAATTCATTCACCCAAAAAAAAAAAAAAAAAAATATTATCAAGAATATTCATTTTTTTATTCATTGTTTTTTTAAATTCATATCGTCCTATTGGATTAAGGTTGAATCAAGTTAGTGAAATACTGAAGAAGTCGAGGAAGCCTTTCATTTTGCACCCAAATGAAATGGTTATCAACGTTTGCATTCATCGAGCAGAGTGTTTCTTCAGGCGTGAGGGCTGCTGTTGCTTCTTACGATTAATATTCGCCGCCGCTGGGGGTGAATTTCCTGTTTCCGAAGCAGTTTTGCCACTTTTCCGATCCAATTCTTGCATCGCTTGTTGAATTGCTTTTTCCAATTGACTATTCAATTTACGGCTTCTGGAACATTTAAATGAAAATGATGTTCTTTCTTTTATTTTTAAAAATTATGTTTTTCTTCTTCTATAAGTCTATTAATAATAATATTTATTAATTAATAGTAAAATTAAACTAAAAAAGAAAAGAATCATATATTCCACAAGACAAATAAATGACAATAAAATTATTTTTATTTATATATAATTATTTCCAAAATCAGAAAAAATGAGCCAATTTATTTTAAAAATGAAATTAAAGAAATATTATTTTAATGCAAAAACTAAAACTAAATTAGTCAGTGGCGGATCATGACAGATTACATAGGTGTAACTTCGGGAAAAAATTCAAACACTTTGGGAAAAATTTGGTCTGGAAAAAAAGATCAAACAAAATTAGCCTGTCTCATTTCTTAAATCCGCCAATGACTCCTATGATTAACTTTTTATATTTTTAATGCTAATAACTTTGAGAATGTGATTTTTCTTAAAAATATTTATTTAAAAATGATTATTAATTTTTTTCTCAAGAGTCAAATTATTTTTCGTGAAAAGAAAGAAAATACATAAAAATATATGTTTTAGTTAAAACAAAATAGGTTAAGGAATATGATTTAAAGGAATTATAATAGAAGTAGAAAAAAAAAAAAACAAATGACGAAGAGCGAGCGCTGGACTCACTTGCGCAAATTGTGACGCGCTTTATGATGAGCGTCTAGGCCTTGAGTGAGCGTCTTGAGATCAGCAATTGGAACCTCGCTAGGTTCTTCGGGGGGTCCTGTTGTTCCAGTAAACCATTGAACGAGTGCCATTCCGATGGGATCGGGACTGGGTGTTGCGATCAATTTGCCAGGCCAGGCCGATTGTCCACGAGTTGGGCCCCAAACAATATCCCCTACGACGAGTTGAGTCCCCGTAGCCTCTGCTGAGAAATGAACCCTCAACACTTACCCCGAAACCTCATAGCTATCACCCTACCAACACCTTTGGTCCAGGAGGATAAATATGAAATATCAAAATATTTTATTAAATTAATTATTTAATATTTACGAAAAGTTCTTGTGAATATGTTGTATGACCTAGATATGGAAAATTGAGGAGGGGGTTAGAAATGGAAGGTGTGAGATTGTTAAATCAGTGTTGTCAATTACAAAAAAAAGGCCAAATAAAAATTTTAGCAAAACAAAATTGAACTAGCAGAAAAAAAATATCAAATTTCGAATAAAATTATTATTAGAATAGGGAAGTCAGCCTTTTTGTTAATTTACCAAAGGGGGGTTTTGATAATCAAATGACATTTTGTATAATTTATCATCTGAATTTTTTTTATATTTCGTCTAAAAATATCCGAGTTTTCTAAAAAAATATCAAATAAAAAATTTCAACTGGAGAATATGGAATGCCGAAAAATTGCTTAATTTGAATAGATCCATTTCGGGTCACCCTATTAGAGTTATTCGTTTTCTTTCGTGTAGTTTCTTCTTATTTTTTTGTTTTAAATAAAAGTTATAAAATTTATATATTATATAATACATTTTAAATTGATATGATAATTTAGATCATTTCTCTATTCATAAGCATGATTTAATTTCAAAATATCCTGGACCAAGTTGTAAAAGATAAATTAAACTCCATATAGGAATTAAAAATTAAAAAATATACACATATCGCATAGGATGTACATTGTAACTATCCATTACCCCTAAAATTGTATTCAAACCTTGTAGTGTAAATAGGAATTGAGTTAGAAATAAATGAAAGATAAAAAAAATTTGTTAAGATAAAAGAAAGGTAAAAGGCACACAATAATTGGCTCTTATTTACATATTTACATTATTATATCTATGTATGTATGTTTAATAATTTTTAACATGAATCTTGTTTTTAATAATTCAAATGATATTTTATCATGCAAACAATGTCTCGTTTATTTTTTGCCTTGTGGAATGTATGAAAGCTTCAAAATAGATATCCATTAAAAATAAATAAAAAATCCTTTAATTATTTTTTCACTTACCTCTTTTATTATTAATAATACTGAAACATGCACGTGCATTTATAAGTGGCATGAAGTAACATTTCTTTAAAGCAAGGGGGATATATTTTTTTTGGTCTCGCATGCCAAATAAATAAATTTTAATTTAATACTTAAATAATTTGTAACATGCAGAGAGTCGGTCTTAACTAATCTAGCGCCCGGAAGTTTTCTTCAGAGTTTCTGGATCTTAAGATTTTATTCCCACAAAATGCTTGGTTTTATCCCCATGTCACCCCTCCAACCAATAAAGCTGATTGCGGTGGTAACATGCAATATTTATCTTTGTAGATAAAAAAAATATTAAATAAGAGAAAGTATTCTAATTAAATTAGAAATAGTAAAATATTTCAAAAGCATGCTCAAGAAATAGAAGGATAAATGGGAATCAAAATGGATGACATTCATTACACTACAAGAGTTTGAAATAAAGAAATATTTACATAGAATACTACATCATAATAGAATAAAATTGTGTTTTACATTACTAATGTGGTATGTTAGTTATAAAAAATAATCCTAATTAGAATTCTAAGTTTTGTACATGCATATTTTTTTGAAATCTAAATAATATGAATCTATTCCTAAGATAAAAACTTTTTGCATATCCATTCTGTAACCAGTTTTTTATTAATATTGTTAACCAAAACCCATCTAACTGGTCATAGGCTGGGAACTCGCCAATACTAATAAGTCCAATCAATATTTGAGTAATCCTTAAATCATCATTTGGAAAAAGTGACTAATTTAAGGAAGTTAAATTGCGAATAGTTAGATATAGCAATTTGATTAATAATAAAAACGTGCAAACCTACCTTCTTGTTCTTCTTTGGATGTAGTTGTTGCAGCATCTGTATGTTTCCTTTTAATGCCAGTTCCACCATTCCCGTTTGATCCACGATGAAGATGATGATTGTTATGGTGAATATGATGAAGGGGAGAAGGACCATGCGAGGCTGGTGCTACTTTGCCTATCAAGCGAGCTCGTGGACCGTTATTAGTGTTGTTGTTATTATTATATTCGGCAGAAGCAATAGTAGTTGAAGAAGCAGAGATATTTGAAGTAGGAAATTTAGAAGGGTATTCTGATGGCCAATCCATTTCTGGCTCGTTGCTTGAAGAAACACAATGTACCATTGTTGTTCGTTGGTAAGGGGATCTGGGAGCTAAAGGTGGACTTGCTGCATCAGGTCCACCATCAGTTGTATCAGCAGCAGCCGCTGAGGTTGTTCCAGGAGGACTATGTGTTGTTGTATCAGGTGGACTTCCAGCCGCTGTAACTCCAATTCCATTTCCATTACTTGTCTGACAGAATGTATTTGTTGTCATAACCACTGTTGGCACATTAGTTTGTTGACTCACAGCCGTCTGAGTAGATACTGAATGTTTCGCCATAATTCTTTTATCAGCCGGGGCTTGGGAAACAACTTGTTGAACATATTGCAATGTTGGACCATTGGATTGTGATACCATTGTTGTTTGTTGTTGAACAATGGTTGTATTATGTTGTACCACTGTTGCTGCAGTAGGATTTTGAGTTGCTATTGAACAGGGAACCATTAAGGTTTGAGGGAGGAACTCTTGATGGCCAGCGGGTTTAAAACTCAACTGACTAGGACTAACGCTAGCAACAAGTGGACTTAATTGTCCTCCAAATCCTGTTCCTGATGTATTCATAAAAATAGGACTAGGTTGGCCAAGCTGAAAAGCTGCTGTAGGTTTAGTTTGTTGCTGTGTTACTGGTGTAGTAGCAGCCGTAGCAGTTGGAGCTCTTAAAACGAGGCCACCTGGGACTGGAGTTAATACATTTTGTCCATTTACATTTTGAATTTGTAATTGCACACTAGGTTCTGCTGCAGGTAAAAGAGTAGCTGTACCATCAGGTCCCATCACCATTCCTCCGAGACCAGGCACTATAAACTGTTGAAATGTAGGAACATTAGGCACAAGATTTACTGGCTGTAACAAATTGAACCCAGCAGGACTTAATAATTGAGCACCAGCTGGTTTGCTTGGCACTAATGTTAAAGCTTGTAGCATTGGAGCTGCTTGGAATGTTTGTGATTGTTGTTGTTGTATAACTTGTTGCTGATGTTGTTGTTGCAACATAGAAGCTACAGTTTGTGATTGATTTGCTTTTCGTTTTTTTGTTCCCTTTTTCTTAATAGGTATTTCAGGAGGACTCGGAAGAACTGCAGTAGGGGGTTGTTGAGTAACCAATGGAATACCATCAACAGCTACCACACCCTGTTGTAAGAGCAGAGGAGCAGGTAATGCATTAACAAGAACTGTACTTTGTCCTAGTACTTGTGGTGCTACTCCAACAACAGTAGTAGTTGCAGCGCTAACTTTAGCTGTTTGAGCTGCAGCAGCTGCCGCCGCAGCAGCAGCCGCAGCGGCAGCAGCAGCTGGTCCAGGAGAAGGTTGTTGAGGTGCAGTAGTCATAATGAGCTGGCCTCCACTAGATACAAGAATATGACCAGCTGGCAGTCCTTGTTGGGGTTGAGGCTGAGGCTGAAAGAAAAAGAATAAAATTTTAATAAATGAATAATTAATAAATAGAAAGTTGGTATTTTAATATAGCATACCTGTGTTTGTGGTGTAAGAGACGCCTGTGCAAGTTGTTGCTGAGGGGGTGGTGGAGGTGGAGGTGGTGGTGCTGGCTGTTGTTGAATTGGTGGACGAATTAAGTGTGGCTGTTGTTGTGGTGGTAGTTGTATTGAACTTACAACGCTTTGAACCATTTCTAATGGTGATTTTGACAAAACGGAACCTAAAGGAACGGATGATGCTGGAGGCGTAGCAGCAGCTGGGGGACCAGCTGATACCGTAGCAGTATTAGCTCTTCCAGCTAATACTGAGGTTATTGTATTGGAACTAACAGTATGACCACTTGCCATTGTAGTTACAGTAGGATACCTTTGTGTCTGCGTATTTGATTGAGATTGTGAACAAAATTTATTTCTGAAAGTAGATGTTGTTGATGTAGGACTTGGTACAGAAGGCTCTGGTCCAGAATAACCCGTTTCAACTGGCGATCCATTACTTGTAGATACAGTTCCACCTTGTATTGGTCCACGAGTATCAACACCTGGTGTTCGAGTTCCACTATTGCTTTGACGATCAGAAAATGTAGATGAAGTTACAGGATTATCTTCAATAGGTGTCTGTTTATTATATAATGAATTATTATTATAAGAATTTTGACTACTATCTGCTTGGCCATAAGAACGAATTTGCTGTTGAGGAGTAGTAGGTTTTGATTGGGGAGGACTGTGCCCAACAGTTTGTCTTTGAATTGTACTATTAAGAAGAGCTGTTTGCTGAGCAAGGTACCCACTTGGATCTTCAAGAAAAGAAGGTCCAGAAGAAGTAGGAGGTTCATAATTAGGTGTATTTTGTCGGTCACTAGGTGTAATTTGCCGAACATCAATATTTGGACATGAAGTATCTGTATTTTGTATATATCGAGATTGATGTTTTTTACTTGATGATTTGTTATTTTTATGCTTCTTAATTCCGTTATCATCCCATAAAGGCGATGTGGCCGATGGGGGTGGTGTATGATGATGTAAAGGAGGAACTCTTTCATATACATGTGAAGGAGAACCATTCATTTGTTGATGTGTTTGTTGTTGCTGTTGAGTTTGATGTTGCTGTTGCTGTTGAATCTGTAATTGTTGATGTCGGTTTTGCCAGGGAGGCGCTCTAGAAGGTTGATTTTGAAGTATAAGAGAAGTTTCTTGACCATTTTGTGATGCCATCATTGTGTGATTTCGATTTCCATATGAATCATATACTTGAGAAGTATCAATTTGTTGAGTTTGCATATAAGGTGGTCGGTCTAATCTTTGTTGTGCAGGACCATACTGGGGTTGTGGAACACCATGTTGTTGCTGCTGTTGTTGTTGTTGCTGTGGTTGTGGAGGTGGTGGTTGAGGCTGTTGTTGAGGTTCTGAATAAAATTGCTGAGGTTGCTGTGGCTGCTGTTGTTGTCTTAAAAGCATTTGAATATCTTGCGATTGATACATAATACCCTGTTGTTGTATTGGTTGTGGCTGTTGCTGATGTTGTAACTGTTGATGTTGAAGCTGTTGATGCTGTTGTTGAATTTTTTGTTGTAGATCGTCTACCCTTTGCAGCTGATGGTTAACTATCATTCCTTGTTGGTTCATTTGAACAATAGTTGATGGATCATGAGGTATGCTCATTATTTGTTGTTGTTGGGGTTGTGGTTGTTGTTGTTGTGGAGATGACTGATGAGGTTGAAGTGATTGTGGGTGTGGTTGTTGTTGATGTTGTTGTAATATTTGTTGTTGTTGTTGAGTCATATTATTTAATTGCATATGACCAGAATTTATTTGATGTTGATTAGGTAAACCCTGAGTTTGATAACGCAAAAACTGTTGCTGTTGCTGATGTTGTTGTTGTTGTTGTTGCTGTTGTTGAAGTAAATGTTGTTGCTGTTGTTGTTGGTGATGATGTTGAGGCATTTGTGGCGAATGAGATGATTGGACAGGTAATATATTCCCATTTGGAAAATGTGTCCGACCATTAGAATAAACTTGATTGGTCCATATCTATAAAAACAAAAAATAATAATATTATAATAATATATTCAAGAATAACGAAAAAACGATTTTTAAAATTTGATTAATACCTGAGTTTGTTGAGAAGAATGTTGATTTTGAAGTTGCTGTTGATTTTGAATTTGATGATCTATATGTTGCTGATTTTGTTGTTGATGTGCACGATTTGATAACATAACTGAATCTCCAAGTTTTTGTCGTTTTCGTCGAATTGTACCATCTACAAAAAAAAAAAATTAATGAATTATATATTATCTATTAAAAAAATCTAGTTATAAATTTCTGCGAAACAACGGACATCCCTAGTTGAGGTATAAGCTCACCATGCTGCCTCCTTTAATTATCACCTATGCTGAGAAATATATTTAAGACTCTAACAATCGAATAAAAACATCTATTTTGTTTCGAAAGGGAGAAACCCGGGGTCGTCTGGATTCCATTTTTTTTAATAGTTCTCTTATAGAGTTCAATAATAATTGTATGTTTAGATATAATTTATTAAAATTATACTTACGATTAGTTTTATTTTAAACTGATTCAATCACTAATGAATTTAATGAACTTTTAATTATTACCTCTTTTAAAATTTTAATGATATCATATTAACAAAGATATATTATGTTAAAAAATATAGCTCACTTTTATCTTTTAATATTTTCTCTTATTTAATATTTAAAATTTTATAAAAATGAAAAAAAAAAAAAAAAAAAATATATATTGATGACAAGATAATCGCCTTTGCATTTTTAAAAAGATTTATCGATATCATAGATTTCAGGTGTCTTTAAATTCCAAAAATTCTTTGCCAATGTCAAAAAATATCTAACAATCTCGTTAAAAGAAATTAAAAAGAAGTTAATTTATTTATAAGCATTCTGGAAGACAATTTCAAAGACACTAAAAGATTAATTTATCTATGAACAATTTAAACATCTTTAAATATAAATAGTTTATTAAATTTCCATTGGCTCCTTTTTTACTTCGGCCATTAAAACACCTACTTTTAAAAAACAATTTGCATTAAACAAGAATAATATTAAAAGAATGATATGAAAAGAATAAAGAGAATTATATCACTTGGAATGACCTGAACCAAGAAACGATCAAATTAAGATATTTTTGTCTGAACATCAGTTAGAAATACCAATCAGGGCAATATACAAGCCTATATCTCAGGATAATAAATTATGTTTAATTTTCAATTCCACTTTAAAACTGGTGTTAGAAAATTATCATGATGATCCTTCTCTCTCTTTTAAAAATTTAAACGATCTAGAATGGAATTAATTTAGCTTGATCGAATGAGTTTCATATATAAGGAGGCCATATGTTTTCGAATAAGCCTTTAATTACACTCAGTGGCACTGTTGAGAAGAAGTTGCGAGTCAGGTGTCTAAACGGTTTGAGATGGATGCGCGCGTCTAAAAAAGATATTGGGCAATATTGGGTTGAACGACCGAAGCAGGCCGATGGCCGGTGGCTGGGGTCCTGAGAGGTCCACATGCTGACGTCGAGGACCACCACCAAAAACCAGGTCTCAAGTCGCTCTTAACGAGCTCGCATTAAAATATTATACTTGATTTAGTTCATTCATGTGAAAAGAAGAATAAATACAATTCTGGTCATCTACAAATATCTTTGGTACTAATATATTTATTTGTCAGGGAAAAAATTAATAAAATCGAGATATTTTTCACAAAAAGTAATAAATATTTAAAAATAATAATAATAATTGGGAAATATATATAAACATTTTTTTATAATTTGAATTTTTTTTTACGGAAATTCTAATATCAAAAATAATTATTTTTTATTCATTTTTACGCGACTAAAAAAAATCGTAATTCAAGAAAATTTTGATAATTGTAGAATTACATTCTCGTTTCAATTAAGAAATTTCTAAATTCCCCCGAATTACATAACTAACGGCTTTCTATGGTGTCAGTAGTTCTTTTTACGCTTATTTTTTATAAACTGGAGTTGGCGTTTAAAAAATTATTTATCGACCAAGTGAGCCTAACGTTTGATGAGGAGAAATAGAAATATTGGCATATAAAAAATTGCATTAGCCCGGGAAACTAATGGTTACTAAACAAGATAAAATACGAAATAATAATTAATTTGAAATTTTGCAAGGTGTCTCAATAAGATTTTTTTTTCCCTCAATTTTTATTTGATCTTGTTTTTTGGTTTGATTTTAAGAAGGGTGGCTTTTAATCTTTAATATCACAAAAAAAATTTCCTAATCAATTATACATGCAAGAGATTTGCATTTTAACATTTGAATTAATATTGCATTTTGTCGAAATGGTGTAGGGAAGGGAGGACATTAACGCAACTGGATTAATTAACTGCGACGCCCTCAGCCCTCACCTGACCAAGCAATCTCTGATAAGAGCCCTCCCTCTGATAAGCCCAAAACAACGCAATATTGCAACACTCTGTTGATATGATGACAGGATAATCCCAATCTACGATCTTCATAAACTACGCTCTTAGTTCCAATTTAATCATACCGAATTTACTCTTCTTTACTATAATCATTTTAATAAAAGCTAATGGCAATATTAACTTTATGCTTAGTATTATTAAATTCAATGAAAATTATTCAAGCGATAAATGGCAAATTTCTCTCTCTCTCTCTATCCTTCGCTTTGAATACGAAAATTGAAGCAAAGCAAATGGAAGAATAATTTTAGAATAGAATGAAATTTTCCTTTTTTTTTTTGCATATAATATTGATCCATTTTAATATAAAGAAGATGTGTGGAAATAAATGAGCCTGGGGTTTATTTAAAAAAAAAAAAAAAAAAAAAAAGGTGAATGAATACAAAAAAATTGAAATTATTTTTATACCCGCCTGGTTGATAAACGAAGATATTGTTTGCCTGGAAGTAGAGAAGAAAACTACATGAATCTAGAGCAGGGTTTATATAAACGAAGTCAATCAAAGAAGGAAGGGGAAAGGGGAAAAAAAAGAAGGGGAGTGACAATCCAGAGGGAGGAGCTTGAAAAAACAAAATTCGAAGAAAATATGAATACAAAGGGGGACCAGGGGGCGGGCTCGAGAAATTCCTAAAAAGAGACAAGGTACTCAAAGGTAAAAAAAAAAAGGTAATTTTTTCCAGCTTGAGGTGCTGAATGGCTTCGTATAGCAGCCGAAAAATAAAGTAAAAAAATTTACAATAATACAAGAATTTTGTTTTAAAAAAATACTATATTTTATATCTAGAAGGTCTGAATAGCAGCCAGGAGTAATTAAATAAAAAAAATCCTTTGTTTTAATTGAATTATAATGAAAATGTTCAGGTCGCTTGTAATACCAGCCTTCTCACACAGGCATACATTTTATAAATAATTAATAATTTTTTTATTATATAATATTGTTAATTAGGCAGCCCCAAATACTAATACCACCCCCGCCCACCTCTATTTTTTAATTATTGTTAGGTCCTTCCCTTGAGAGTTTTTTATAATCTATAAAAATTATATGTAATATCATTAAATTAATAAAAATTTATTATCATTCACCTTCTAATGATATTATTAATTCTATCAAGGTAATTAGATAAATTTTGAAATATTATTTATATTTCATAATCCATTAAAATAAAAATTAAATATACCGATTGAAATTTTGTTATCTGATTTTCTATATATATATATAGATAAATAATTTACATAATCATGTCATATACTGGTAGTATAACAAAAAAAGGAAGGTGTGGTTCAAACTAACTAACTCATCTCAAGTTGATCAACTAATTAATATCTTTCTGCTCTCTTATGAGAGAGAGAGAAACAACTTGGTTTGTCACGCTCTTCTTAAGGGTTATTTTGACATCCATCTTTATATCCATTTCTAAACCAATTAACAATAATGACGGTTTGAGAAGTTTTCCTCAAGTTGACTCTCATAAAAGTAGTAGAATGTGACTCAAAGGAAATAAGGTTAAATCACACTTAATTTATGTCTGTTTTTTTTTTTTTTTTTTTTTTTTTTTTAAGTTTTTTTTTAAAAGATGTGTGGGTTTTTTATTTATAAAAAAAATAAAAAATTTTTTTGATTTATTTTAAAAAAAAATATTAAAGT
>JAAAKE020102154.1:8025-18192 GCA_010014785.2 Anisolabis maritima
GGGGGGTGAGGTGGTGTAGTTTGTTATTTTATAATTTAAAGAATTCTCTTTTTATTTTTGCTCCTTTTTTGTTATTAGCAATTATTTTTCTTTTAAGCCGGAAGGGAAGCCTCGAATCCCGCATATCGTCATCGCTAACTGTTCATATCTCTAAGAGAAAATGAATTAAATTTTTCTGAAGGTCAAGTGAGGAAATCTCTAAGAAAGGAAAAGGGTTATTATTTTTTTTCTACCTTAAAAAAAATAACTCTCTAGCTACGTAGAGTAATTTCCTATTTTTTTTTAAACTATAAAGAATTTCCCGTGCGTGTTGTGTGACCCCGACAAGGTTTAGCAACCGCCCACATATCTTATGTAATTATATGGCAATAATAACAAATGGATTACTTGCTTATCGTTCGTTCTCTTTCTCTTTATCTGAATGACAAATTTACTTACATTCAAGAAAAAAAAATTCCATCATTTAACATAGATATTGGATTTATTAAGCACCGCAAATGTGTGCTTCCGTGGAGGAGTTGACCGATTTGAGTGAAATAATCAAGAACCAAGGGCACATCAACTTTTGGCTGAAATCAGCCGTCAAAGTGCTACTTCATTTAAAGTAAAATTAAAAGATCTCTAAAATTATTAACATGAACAAATTCATATTCATTTATAAAATTATTTCAAATTTGATTAAATTCCACATTTTTGACCTCCCAAAGACAAAGGATTTTTTTTTTCTTAGAAATATAAATTTCTATTTTATTTGGAGATCATAGTAACTAACCTCTAACCTAGAGGTCATTTTAGTATTTCATTTGGGAACTGAAACCTAAATGGAAATTTTATTAAAAAAACAGTGCATAGCTGAGATGCAGGGCTGGATGACTTCATCAAACAAAATCCTAATTAAAGCAACGCTACATCATTCATTCATTTTTTGTAATCAAATTTATTATTTTTGAGTTTTTTTAAAAATTGTATATCCGAGGTTTCTTACTGGTGATTATAAGGCATATTTTCTTCCTTACTTTCTTCTACCCCTTATTTTAAACTAAAGATCAGATTTCTAAATTCATATTTTTTTCCTAAAATTTTTAAAATAAACGTATCCATTTAGATTATTTGTACAATTGCAAAATAAAATCACAGTCCCATACAGGATGACTCTATACATTTTTCTAACGATGTTTTCGAAGGTTTCGAATCTTTTCAATCTTAGAAAAAAAAAGCTTGTCTGCAACCTTGAAAGTTTTTTCTCTTTCTCTCTCTCTCCAAGGTGAATAACTGATTTTGAACTTCCGTTTGAGAAATAATAGACTAACTCTATAAAATGACATTTCTTGATCTAAAAGAATCAGAATGAAATAGAATCAAAATTAAATGGACAATAAAGTGGTAAAACTTTCCTTTGAATAATTAGATGACAATTTGAATAACTTCCTTTAATGCTATGAATTGAAATTGATAAAAAGTTGTCCATTTAGTCCAAAAAATGATAATATTTATTTATATACCACAAACTAATATATTGAAAGTTGGAAAGTTTTAACCCTCAAGAAACTTTAAATTAAAAAAAAAAAATAAGTGCAATCAAATTTCAAAAATTTGTACGATTGATTTGAGAGTTGGCAAGAGTTACTTTTGTGGTTCAAAGAATGACCAACAGGTCGCAGTGTGTTGCTATAACACAGAATAAGGAAGCAGCGTCAGTGCAAAAATTAGCTCCCGTGGTCATCCGTGTTTTTGAATAGTGAAGTTGTTAAATCAGTTGAATTTCATCTCAGAATGAAAGCACAATATGAAGATTCTTGTAGCAAATGAGTGGTTGTGAAAGTCTAAAAGGAGAGGTGAAATCCGCGGTGCACGAGTGGCTATAGTCACAACCCCGATATATTCATACACTTCCGGAGCGGAGGAATACGTGCATTGCACTACGTCGAAATATATGTGTATAATTTCTTCTTTTGGCTCATAATAAATAGTTAAGGTTTTCATATGGATAAAGAGTATTTCATTTTAATTTCTATCATTAATCATTCCGAGCTAATAGCTCTTTTTTTCTAATCGGAAATAGTCTTTAACTATTTTTCTTCCTTTTTTTTATCCCATCCGGTCGATTAAAAATCCGATCTGCATGAATAGATTTTATCAATTGCTAAGCTTTTACTCGAATAACAGAATAAAATCTCTTTGATATTAATTGAGTATAAAATGCAGAGAAGGCCATCATATCATCGTGAAATCATTGCGCTTGTTATGCTGTCATGATTTCCCCCCTCTCCCTCTCTATTCTCATTATATTAATACAATACTTTTATTCAAGAATTCAATGTCAAGAAGATAATAATTTTTTTTTATGATGATTCGTAAATTGAAAGAAAGTGTTATTATTATATTTTAAGAAAACAGCATGAGATTTTAAAAATGAAAATGGTTTTTTTTTTTTTTAATTTCTCTAAAGAAATCAGAATGATGAATTCGTACCATTTACCTAAATCCTGAAAATGATTGTCTTTTTCTTTACCTGAAGCCATTTAATTTAGTCTCGTCAATATTTATTTAGTTTAATTGGTAGCAAATATAGTTTTAATAAATTTTTGTCGTTTAGGACGGGAAGCGAACTTTGGAATGATAAGCGAGCATTCTACCTCTGCTCTAAAGAACACAATAAGTAATTTTATTTTTGAGAATTTAAATAATAATTGTGAGATTTAATTTTTATTAAGTGGATTTTTTATTTATTATGTTGGATGTCTGAGGCCCCAAAATTTTGAGTCTAAAAGTCAGAAGCCAAATTGCATTTAAAGTAACAAACAACAAATGTGTGAAAAATCTTGTATTATTATAAAAATTTGATGACAAATTTAACAGTCTAAAATATCAATATTATCTAGAATATAAAAAAAAGCGCCGGCCGGCGAGAGAAGAACAACAGCCACCAAGTTCTTTAATGACAAGCAAGACCAAGCAGCGCTGAACCCTGGATGGGTGGCCCCGAGGAACGCCCGCGGGAAGACATCGATATTTAATTATTTTCACTTACACATAAACTCTGCAACTGAAAAGAGGATAAATTAAATAATAAAACAATTTAAAAAGAGGTGCCCCTTTCGATACATTTATTTACCTTTCTTCTTATTTATTTATTTACAAAAAAATTCTGCAGGTGGGCCTCCAGCATATTAGTTTCGAAAATTCAATATTTTTTTGGAAATTAAAGGGAATTTGAATAATTTGAAAATAGGGATAAAATGACACCTACAATTTCTCATTTCTTTTGGACCAAAACTCATCAGAAAATGAGAAAATTGAAACTTAAATATGCAAAAATCCCTTCAAATTTGCTCCACGCACGTCCAATATTCTTTGAACAATCCGTGGCTTAAATCTTTATATTAAAAAAATAAATAAATAAATAAAAAAGGAAGCTTGTTAATTTTTCTATAATAATTTTTTCCCTTTATAAGGATATATTTTTTTAAAATCAAGTTATTATTTATAGATTAACGTCAAAATCATTCAATCAAAACTTGAAATATATTTTTTATTTTCATATCAAATAACTTTCTCCCTCTCTCTCTTTAAATTTTTGATATTAATTATACAAAAAAAAAAAAAAAACAAAATAAAAACAACATCAATATAATTATATGACGTATTTTTTAAGAAGGAGATCTGGTGCAATATTCTCTCTCTTGCATCCATCCAATCAAAGCATTACATGCTATGATTTCACTTTCAATTTCTTCTTTCTTCTTATTTTTATACTAATGACAAAGACAATAAAAAAATCAATTCTCATTACTCTATTTATTTATTATTTTTTTTATTAGAATTGGAAATTATAATTATATTTAAAAGAGAAAATAATTAAAGAGAGAGAGAGAGAGGGAACTTTAACCTTAATTTTATTTACTCCCGAACGTTTCTTGAATATTAAAATATTTCTGGAAAGTTGTTATTTATTATTTTTAAATAAACAAATAATAATTAAATTATTCATAATGAATAAATAATTAAAATATATATATTACAATTTTTAAATTATATCAATGAATAAAAAAGAAGCTTGGAGACTTTAATGAGTGGCGTCTCATCTCAAACCTGAACACGTTTTTTTTTTTGTCACAAACGTTTTGTTGTGTTCAATGACATAGGAAAGAGGGCCGGAGCTGATGGGTCTTCAATAAAATAATATAAATTAAAAATTAATTTTTAAATAGTCAATTTGATTTTAAACTATCTCTAACTATATTTTTTGTTTCGTCTTTGTGGATAATTAGGAAACCTACATAAACTTCAAAAACATAACTATTATTAAATTTATTATTTTTTGATTTCATATAGGTCTTCTAATTATTACTTAAGTAACAAAATATGCTAGATATCTTATAATAATAGAGGCGGATATGGGGATACCTACGGTTTTTATAAAAACGTCTTAGATAAAGTACCACTTCCGGTTGCCGGAAACAGCTATATAAATAAATAGCGTCTACGATTTTGCTGAAATACACGTATGCAAAATTTGGATGATTTATATTAAAGAGTGCTTGAATGATCGTTTTAACGAAAATGTACAGAGACACATCGGTACAATTCGAAAAATGGTATTTTCGGACTCATGAAGGTCCAAAACGTTAAGAATACAAAATATCGAAGTCGAATTTTTTGATTGGTATATTTTGGGCATATACGAGAAAGTACAAAGTGATGTGACTTAAATATATCACAGGTTCTTTTTAGTCTCTTTGGATTAAATTTTTGAAGCATATTATATCTATATAGAATAATAATAATTTTTAGAGGAGAGGACCATTGAGTCAGGGATATAAATAGAGAGTTTAAGATTTTTTAAGGGGTTTTTACGGAGTTTCAAGGGATTTTAGATGTACTCTCTTGTTTATAAAAATTTTGTCTTAATTTGTAACTCGAATGAATTTTCCCTCATTTTTTTATATCCCTGCACAACCTTCCACGAATTGTTACTTTTATTACTTTGTACTAATATTATTTGAAATATTTAACAAATCAAATTCATTGATCACATAATTAAGTAACAATAATTTATTTTATGAGACAAACGAGCTCTTGTTTGAGGCGGGGCCCAAATAAAATTTTTTTCTTGTTTATTAGAGTTGATTGGTTTTTATTTGTAAGTGGTCTTTATTAAATTTATTATTATTAAAATTTTGAATTAATTTTTGCAATTTTTGACTTCGCTGGGTCCCGCCTTACAAGCTCCACTAAACGTTTAAATTCTTATAAAAGTTCTGTTTTCTTTTCCCTTCCGAATATGTGGAAAGCCAAAGAGGATATGGGAAAGAACTATGATATTTATATTTCAATTCTAATCATATAAATATATAAATTCTAATTGGAATTGCCACACAAAAAATAACCAAACGAACAACTCGTTTATTGAGGAAATCTTGCAATTGTCTTTTACATTTCACAATAAAAAAATTAATTTAATAGAGGATCGATCTATTTTAATTTAGAGGTAAGTAAAGTATATATATATTTTTTTTAAATAGAGGAGGCCCCTTAAAACATCACTCTTTGAGGCCTTGGAATTGACCATTTAGGCCAGCTCACCATAATATTTTTGTAAACAATATTACTTATATATATATAGACCACAATCAATTTAGTATATTTTCTTGTACTTCTAAACAAAACACTCAAATTTCACAATAAAAAAAAAAGGAAAAAAAGCGCCGGAAAAATAAATAACAAATAAAAATTTACAAAGCTTAAATTTCTCACTTGGGTTTGTCACTAAAAACTTAAAAATAATCTTTTAAACACGACTGTGCTCTTGCGATAATAGGGAAAGAGAAATTATTAATTTTCTTTTTTGTTGTTTCAGGTAAGAGGCAGCACCAGATTCAAATTCATATCCATTTCTTCATATAGTTTCCAAAGGTAATCTCTACAATCTGTAATTTATTCTTCGCTTTTTTTATTTTGGTGAATTATATCTTTATTTGATTATAAATGGTGAATAAATTGTTTCTACAATTAAAAAAAAACACCGAGTAGATTATCGCTATCCGTTACTGTGAAAAGTCACCGAGTGAATATTCCATGTTATTTTATTTTTCTCAATCCCTCTTACTATGGTTGAAATAATAATCTATATATGGTTGGATTCATCATTCAATTTTCGTTTGTCTGATGTTGAATTTATTAAATATAAATATTAATGTCAAAGATTGATATGTTCATTTTTGCGACGTTGCCATTTCGCCCATATTCAATCGATAATAATGTTTTACTAGGCTACAGGGCCGGCAGTAGGCGGGTACAATGCGTGACCGTCACGCAGGCGCCAAGGCGTCTTATTTTTCATGAAACGTTATTTTCAACAATGAAAGCTAGAGAAGCAACATTTTCAAAATGAACTAAAAACTGAATTTGTGTTAACTATTAAATTATTAACTAATTAACTAGTGTAATAATTTTGTATTATAATAATAATAATATACTTTATAATTCATTATTTCTTGAAATGAGGCAAAATGAAATTTTCAAACACTTTATTTTTCTAGTGTCGGGCCTTTCCGTAGGGCCATAAACAGTTATTTGAACAGATACAGACGTTAATGAGCTACTTCTCAACATATTCCTCACCGGAATTGAGAAATTTTTGGGATCAACTTTCGTGAACTCTGCCGCGTGAGTGTCACCAGTTTGCAGCCCTTCGTCCTTTTGAAAATATCGGACAGGAATTTCTTGAATAAGGGAGCGAGATCAGAACTCTAGGACGGATGGCCAATCACCAGCGGAACTTGTGCAGATGAGGCGTTGACGATCCCCCCTATAGTCCTGATCTCGCTCCCAACGATTACCATCTTTCCCTTCCCTCTGCATTTTCAAAGAGTTCAGTTGGGCTGCAGACTTCACAAAAAAAGAATACAAAAGTTGATCCCACGGATGACAAGGGTCTCAATTCCGATGGTATATATGTTGGAAAGTCAACGACTACTCTAATAAATGTTTAGATATAACTGTGTTTTCTTCCTGTTTACTCCCTTTGGATGTCTTTCTTGAGGCTTAAGCTTCTTATTTAGGAATAAAAGATTTCATCTCCTTCTCAATGGCATATAAAACATTTTTCTCTTTCTCAATTTCCTATGGCTTTGATGCCGAAACTGAATCATATCCAAATCTCCTAGGAGTGCTACGTCAAAAAAAGTGAAAATCTAAAAAAAAAAAATTATAGTTCATTTTTTGTAATATTTTTTTTTTTTTTTAATTTTTTTTTTAAACATCATTAATTATATATAATTTTATTAATATTTTCTCGTGAAAGTTTATTTATTTTTCATTAAAATCTTCGTTTAAACTTGATCGTTTTTCTTTTCGTATCGAGAAGATTCTTCCGTCCTTTCCGTTGAGAGTGAGAGTGAAGAGACAGAGAGACAGACGCACATGTGTACGTGAAGGCGCGCAAACAGACTCCTCACTTGGAATCTATTTTTTTTTTTTAGTTTTTCCTTTCATACACACACGCACTTAAGTAGATGTGGACGCACTTAATGTCGAGCTCGATTCAGTCTTGATAGTAAACGAACCAGAACAAATTTAATGTAGCCGGAGATATTTAATTGAGAAAATGATTAAGTTTGATGAGATCTGTCACCAGGACCACTGAAGTTAAGCAAAGCCAAGTGTGGTCGAACCTTGGATGCGTAGCCCCATGTGGGAAAGAACGTCAGTAGCTATCGACAGCTAAATAAATATTTATCAATTCAAAATGGCCTCGGTCGCTGACGTTAAACTAAAAAATTAAATACTTTTTAGTAAATCTATAATGGAGAAATCTGGATAGAAGATATAAAGATTATGCAGCTAAAAAAAAATATTTATATTTTAAAAAAAAAATATTTATATTTTCAATCAACGTTTCGAGTCTAAGTCATTCCCTTCTTCAAGACCTGGAGTGTTAATTAATACAATACTTGAATAATTGTATGTGGAAGTACTTTTGAGTCGTTTTTTTATATTTTATTCCCCCCTCCACATTTTTTATAATAAACTTGCTGCGGCGCTCCTATTAGGGCAGCCCTTCTTGGGGGATTTCTAGTTTTCCCTAGCCAACCTTTCTCCAATATGTTGGGATAGCCTTTAAAACCAGGATTGATAATTTCTAAGTTTGCTTCCTAAATTTCTTAATATTCCATAATAATAATAATAATAATAATAGATAAAAAAAAAGTTGCCGATTCCGACCTCTGATGTGAATTATAATTGAGAATCTCGGGAAATTTTTGAACCAAATAGTCTGTCGTCGTCCTGAGATTTCTCGTTTTAAACACATAGACAGTCAATAAATCCAAATTTAATTTTTTATAGCGTGACCAGTTTGCCCTTTGAAAGGGTCATTTGTATATTCCCTAAGAGAGAGAATTATTTTCTCTCTCTCAATTCTCCTTCCCTATTCCTTTACAATTAAGTAATCCACAATTTTGTTTTTAACAAATGTTCAATCTGAATAGAACACTTTGTTGGCTCTAACGAAGCATAAAATATTGATAACAATCTATTGAATATGAAAAGAGCAAAAAACAAGACAAGTTGAGCGAGCTGGCCAGGGAAGGATTTCTAAATGAAAACATTTGATAATAAAACGCCTCTCTCTATCTTATTTTTTATTTCAAGAATTTTTGCTGTTTATTACATTTAAAAAAAAAAACAGAATCGGAAGCGTTGATGGAAGGGACTCTTCTTCTTCTCGTCTTAGAATGCTCCTTCGGGTTTCATTTAAGATTATTTAGCTAGTAATTTATTATTCTAGAAATCCCGATGGGGCTTATATTCCGATTCAGCTTGAGAGAAATTCATCTACACTTATTCTAAAAGGAAAAACGCCTCCCTTCGAGGTCCAAACCAGGGCTAATTACAAACAAATCATATCCTTCAATTTTTTACATTTCTCTTGTGAGTTTAATCAATTTATTAAATTTTTTTGTATAATTACGGATCGTTGAGCCATGCCATGTCATATCAATTAGAAGACGTAACGTAACTAACTCCTAATCAAAGGGAAAACTATAATATTATTATTATTTAAATTTAAAGAAAAAAATGTATCGTTGTTGTTGTTGTCTCATAATCAAAAGTGAAATCGCGCTTTTGTTTTTGTTGTTGTTTTCAGGAAGTCGTTTGTTTAATTGCAGTTTATTCATTAATTACACTCCGAGTTTCTTCATTTAGTGTAAAATTATAAATGATAGATTAAAAAGGCAGTCGTTCCCAACTATTAGGACTAAGTGGTTTACTATTAGTGATAAAAAACACTTGGCAGTTTGTTCAGCATCTCATCAATGATTAATATTATTTGAATAAAATTTTATTTATAAACTTTATAATCCGTTCTCTAGGTATTGGTGGTGACATCTGGCGTTGCTATTTATATAAAATGTAAACCCCATCGTTAAATTAGGAGGTCATTTATACCCTCTCTGTATGATAGAATTTTTTATTAAGGTATACTTTTGAAAAATCAGGAGATGATCAGTATTTAAGGAAGGAAGATTTATTTACTTGTTTAATATTTAATTTAATATTTATCTCCAATAAGTGAAAGGGATTAAATATTCCAAAATAAGGAAGGCTATCTGTACTCTAGTGGCATCTAATGGAGTTTTCTTTTACTACTCTCTCTTTAAACAAATTTTTTTATAATAAGTAGAGAGTGCAAAAAAGTATAATTTTGAAAAAAAAAAAGTCTCCTTAAATTTTTTGTAAAAAAAAAAAAAGAATATTCTCTTAATAAATGAAAAATGAAAATTTTTTTGTTTATTGTTGATTTAAAGCAAAGTAAAAAAAGAGCTTATTTTACTTAAAATATTTTTTTTTGTCTTTTTCGGCAACGGAGGCCATTTAGACTATTATATTAATTGATAGCCATTATAATAGAAATAAATTTTTATGGACTGAGAGAGCTTTGTTTGAATTAGCTGGTGGTTTTCACACTTTCCTTTTTATGGGATACTTAATATCCAAAATTGAAGGCTCAAACAATTTTGAGGTTGAAAATGGTAATAAATTTCAAAGATCATGTAATAAATAATTTATTTACAAAGTTTAATCAAAATCGTTAGAGCGAATTTTGAGAAAGTCGAAAAAACTAAAAAAATACATCAGTAAAGTACTAGTACTCATTGCCCG
>JAAAKE020102165.1:0-18190 GCA_010014785.2 Anisolabis maritima
ATATTGGGTATCAATTAATTTAAATAATAAAGAGAAAGTCTTAAATGACCTTAGAAAGACCTAAAATAAAACACTTAATGTAAAAAAAAAAAAAAATAAATCCAGCTTTAGTGCAGATTTAGGGTACTGTAAATTTATTTATTTTTTAAATTTTATTTTATCTTATTCTGATCTAAAAGCTATAAAAAAAAATTATAACTATATCGCCATATTGACAACAGAATTAAAAAGACGGTAAATTAATTAAAAAAAAACCTTTTCTTTGGTGCAGAGCTAGAGGTCTGGTTTCATGTACCAAAGGTCATTGGTTCGCTTATCGTCCTGAGCGATAAAAATTTATTTAAATTATATTGGCTACCAATGAATTTAAACAAATAAAGACGGAGTCTAAATGGCCGCAGATGCCAAAAAAACTTAAATAAAAATTTTTTTTTAGCAAAGTATTTCAAATACTTCCTGAATTCATATATATGAAATACCAAATACAAAATACTTTTACCTTTTATATTTGTAATATAGCATTTCAAATACTTGTATTTTTGTGTACCCACCTCTGGTGGTAATAAATGTAGAATTCCATAGCTCTATCTAAAGATAAATATACCGAGAAATAGAGTTATTTTTGATTGATCAGAAATCGACTGGAATTGAGGTGTGTGTTACCGTACCTGAAAGCACTAAGAAATATTGAATTTATTTGATTTGCAATTTTTATATATTTTAAAAGAAATTTTTTGAGACACCTATCGGATAGAAAAATATGTAATATGAAAACACTGTGTTTATTATTATTGTGCTTCATTATTTATTGTAGTTAATTGTAATTTGAAACTTCATCTAATTTTTCACTTTTAGGATAATATTTTACACAGCGAATAACAGCACTTTTCTATTTGTTTATATCTCTTTCTGTTTTTGCTATCTGGAAAAACTTCGCGAAAAGGAGAATTTAGTTTAAAATAATGGGGTGAGTTGTGAAGTAGATTCAATTAATTTGTCTTTAGATATGCGCACCAATACACATGGCTTCAAAAAGCACATGCTTCTCACTCCGCATAATTTTTAATGTTGATCATTTCATTAACATTTTTTGCTATACTATTAGAATAGATTAAAAACATTCATAATTATTTTACATTCAATAGAATTTTTGTTAATAAAAATTCATGCTTATTTATTATTAATTTTTAAATGAGAAAAAATATTTTTAAAAAATTCTCCAATAGGCTTTGGAGAGGTGCATAATTTTTCTGAATATTGCAGTTTTATAAAAAATTCAGACTTTCTGAATAAAATTTTATTAATTCGTTCTCTATGACGGCTCCGAAAATCGTGGAGGCCCCCAGGCAAATTCATATCATTTGCTGCTGAGCTCTCGATCTATTTGTTAGGTCACTATGCCAAACAATATTTTTTAATGAATAAAAAACTAAAGCCTTCCTCATCCTCCCCTAATGGCCAAACGGTTAAAGATATTGACATTGTCACTATTGATAATACATATACTGTTTAAAAGTCTATAAAGCGTCAGATGCTGAAGAAACTAAAATTAATTTAAATTTTAAATAAATAAAATTATATTTACTGGTATATATATATATTAAAATTAAATTATCTTATAATTTATTAATCATAACTCTTACGCATCGCCTTGAAAACAATAGATAAAAAATAATATTTTAAAAGAAAAAAATTCTCTGTTAGTTTTATTCATATATTGCCATTTGAGTGACTATATATTATTTGTTTGGATTAATAAATAATTTTCTCAATAATTTTTTTCCGCATTAGAATATTTATTCCTTTTATTTTAGTTAATTTTTTATTTAGTTAAAATAGTATATAAAAAATGTTTGATAAATAAATCATTTCGAGAGGAACAAAATTGGGGTACAAAGATGAAAATGAATTATCACTATAACAATGAAGGAAGGAATAAGTAACAAGGTGAGAGGCTTCAAAGATATTTGAGAGTTTGAGATGTTTCAGCTTTAATTTAATAATGCCAGCAGCAAGCATTGATATTATAGAAATATATTTATTTTTTACATATACAAGAAAAAAGAATTAATCTATGCATTCAAGTGGAAAGTGAAGTAAGAAAACGAAAGGTCATACAAAAATTAATTATTTATGACTATAGGAGCGCAAAACTAACCAATTTCACTACTCTACAATATTATGATTTTAATTCGAAAAAGGTTGGCTAAAATAATTAACAGTATTTCATTTATTTATTTTTTAAAAATATTATTTAATGTGTCATCAAATGGAAGGGAGCTCTGTCTCTTGGGGCAGAGGTAGAGAGAGCCTTGCTTCACATACCAAAAGTCAGTGGTTCGCTTCCAGTCCTAAAAAAAAAATTATTTATATTATATTGGCTATCAATTAATATAAATAAATGAGGAGGGCGACTAAATAGACTCAGGTGTCAAAAAAAAAACTTAAAAAAAATGTAAGGAAAATTTTCTTTGTTAGCCATATTTCCAATGACATTTAAGTGAATCAATCGCTCAAAACTATCATCAAAATGAATGATCTTAAATAAACTAATTTTTGACCAAATTTCTCAACTATTACTACTTCCTCATTTATTTATTTTCATAACATCCCAAATAAATAAATAAATTTAAATATTTTTGACACCTTCGGTAACTCCCTCCTTATCTTCAGATAGTGGAAGTAATATTAAACAAAATTTGATATTTAAATTATAGAGTCGGTGATCTGATGACCTCGGTTAGTAAATCCAGCAACGATTCCGGGAGAGTTGATTTTCATATATATATATTGTAGTAAATATTAAAAAAATAGATGGATCTTTTCTTGTTTATCTCAGAAAAAATCAGTAAGAATAACTTTCTCTATTTCAAAAAAAAAAAAGTTCCTGTTGGTTTTTTCCTCTATAAAAATTATAATTAAATAATCAAACATTTAAAAGTACATAATTCAGAAAAAGTTAGAATATTTGAATGTTAATAGAAAAGGACGATTGATCCTTTGAGAACTCCATTATTTAATTAAATATTTAATTATAGTCTATAATTATGTTTCTAAATAATAAACTACTTTTTTTTTATCTTTAATTTATATATGTTATATAACATTCTAACAAAAGGACAAAATTTTATATAATCAGAACGGTATAGGGGATTCCTCAACAACCGAAATGTTCAAGTTTCATTATTTATCGGGGACTAGAGAGACCCTTTTTTTAGACATAGGGAACCTAAAAACGTATATTTCCGTTGACATCTCCACATCGATATTTTGCGATCCCATTACTTTTTCACTATATATTTCACATATAGGTAAGGGAAAGTAAAAATCATATCTGTCAGTGACTCTAAAATTAATTAAATGATTAAATATTTTTGAAATTTTAAAATGTTACTATAAAAGGGCTACCTTAATAGCGACAAGTTACCCGTCATAGGGCTGAAAATTTCTTATATTGCAAGAATAATAATGGTCATGAAAGAAGAAAATGCTTTTTGACCATAAACCTCAATAAAAATTGATTATATATAGAATAGAGATTATTTTAAAAATATTTTCTAAATTTTCTAAACTTCCCATTTGTCAAGATATTTTCTATTATTTGATATCAAATTTTTGTTTAATTGATAAATGAAATAATTTCTCTATCAACAGCTCTTACAAATAAACAAAAAGGCAAGTGTTTTCCTTAAATTTGTAAAAAATTCAATTATTATAACTTTTGGTTTAAATAAATAGTTATTAGACTAGCTGAGTATTAGTTGTCGTTTTGCATGTCAACATTTCTAAATTCTCAGCCAACGGGCTTTAGAGAATGTATCATTAGATTACATTTCTAATAATGAAATATAATAATGGGAAAACCCTTTTATGGTTTTAATGGAAAGCGCATCTTTTTAAAATTCTTTATTTCTAATGTGGGAATCATAGTTAATAATAATGACAACCTTGAAATTAAAATTATTCCACTTTTTTTTTTTTTTTTTTGAATCTAAAGACATAAATTGATTTGAGTTATTCTTTCCTCATTTTATTCTCGTGCTGTGGAATCACTTCACTCTATCTCGCTCTTCTTGTCCATTTTACCCTATTAAAGAGACAACCGTCAAGTATCCTGACTTGTTTATAGTTAATTTTAGTAAATTTAAATTATTTCAAAGTTTATTTATGCTAGGTCAGTCTTTCTAGTTTATTTAGCATCTATTTTATATGATATATTCACTGATGAAATATTGATAACTATAAAATTATCTCCTTTAGCACTTATGCCCATTCATTCATTTTTGTTTAAAAAATTAAGAAATTATACTCATTAATTTAAAATATAAGGATATTAAAGAATATATAAATATATAGAGCTATAAACCTAGGTCTATTTAAAGATACAGTTAGAAATTTGCCTCCCACCTTTTCTCTACCAAAATTTGAAATGCCAACTCTCATATTCAAAAAAATCTGAATATTAAGAACACCTTTTTAAAGATAGAGATGTCAAAAATGTAACAATATTTTTCCATAGCAACAACATCTAGGCAAAATAATACAAATAATTTGTATTTATAATTTGCTTGTAATCAACAGTTAAAGTCGTAAAAAAATTAAAAAAAAAATCACCTTTATAATTTATATATCTCCAAAATGGCGGGAGTCCTGAGACACATTAGCTCCATAGGAGAAGCGTTCCATGGAGCCAATTAGGCTCAGGACTCGCGCCATTTTGGACTTCTGAGCTTCAGGCCTTAGACTCAAGGTCTAACTGGGATATCCTGATATCCTGGCACGAAGTATATACCATTTCCATAGAAATATTCTTATTGGTGAAAGAGAGATTGCTTATGTAAAACCCATAAAAGTTATCCTTCAATTTATATTTCTATAAATATTTATTTAAAAATTTAAATTGAGATCTCATTTTTGAAACGCTGCAGTTGTAAAAAACAAGATCGCCAAATAATCTCTACCATTATAGTTTTTTAATTAGAAAATAGCTATATCATTTTTTTTAAATTTTTTAATTCATACACCGTGAAATATTCAATTTTTTTTTGCCAAATAGCGACAATAATTGTCCTAAAATTGCACAAAAAACAATTTCAAAGTGTACTGAAATGAAAAATAATAATTGAATGTTACCGTTTCTAATAATTTTACTTGTTCGATTATTTCATAACTATGAATTTGAAAAGAAAAACAAATGATCATTTCAGATAAATTTGTTTTACAGTTCATACTAGAAGCTAAGTAAAATTTAAAAAAATTAAATTTTTTTAAAAAAATAATTTTTTGTGAGTGTATATTTTGCTGGTGGTTCAAACGACACGTTGCCTCCGGGAGTTGAACCCATGATCATCAGCCTTTCCGGGGCATCAATATGCTTCCTTTGCACCAGACCAAGGAATCTTGGCCATATTGATAGGCTGGAGATTCCGATTCGACTCCCGAGGGCCAGGGATCGCAGGGACCAGCAAAATATAAACTCACAAAAAATTATTTTAGTAAAAATAATTATTTGGCTTCAAATTACACGCTTGAAGACACATTTATTTGTTTATCTTTGATTCATATAAATCAAATAAATCTCGAAAAACATTAAAAAATTTTTGAGATATGCGGGTAGATGACGCAAATATTTCATTACATTTTCTTATTGCTTAGTATATTGCATAAAGGATAAGAGAAAATAAAGATAAAATTTCATTAGTATTTAGTAGTTCCTCTGGACCAAACTTCGATTTTGAATGTTTTAGAACTTCATATTAACTCTCCTCCCTCTTTCGACCTTTAAGATAGGTAGGTTGACACATGCATGATTTTTAACTTGCCCAAAAGTCTAATCGATTCAAGAATGCCCGAAAGACCCTGAACACAAGAAATTCCAAGCATTTGTGTAGTTGGAAGGCTTCCAACTTCATTCAAGAAAGGATTCTAGTAAAATTGTTCAGCCCTCGGGGCATTTGGGATATTTTCGGTTTGTTTCGGGCTTTCATGTTCAAATGCATGTGTGAACTTGCCTTAAGTGCTTCGAAAAAAAAATAAATAATTAATTTCTAGCAATTTCATATCCTATATTATATTAAAAGATAAAGGTCGCTCTGTTGTTGTTTTTTTTTTTTTTTTCTAATTTAAATATTATAATTTAGCTTAAGGAAATATTTGAACTTTCCAAAAATCAAAAAATTGATTATTTACTTGTCATATTTGAATTTTTCTCCTTAATGTTATGTTATTGATTTTTATTCCAATCCGTTATCCGAGATAAGACCGTAAGCGTGTCTATCAAAATAAATATATGAAGGAAAAAAATCTTTAATTTGGACCTCTTTTGCTATATTAAATATTTTCCCCTTTAATTCATTTTTCCTATTTTAATTTCCATTTCCTTTTATGGCATATTATCACGATCCATTAAATTCTAATACTTTTTTGAACTATCTTTTCACATGCATATTCTGTAAAAACAAATAATTTTAATAGATTCTTAAATGAAGTTTAAATTAAAGGTTTTTACAAAAATTCAAATAAAGTTTAGCTTTGGTTGCTTTTATAGTAACGTTGAAAATTTTCAACGAAACTTTACCTTTTGACACCCTGAGTCCAAAAAACAAATTATGTCTCATATTATATTTTTGTTTCCGCGATACAGCCTGCATTTAAGAAACAATTTTGACAAAATCTATTTTCATTCCGTGCTGATTAGTTCTTGAGAATTTATTTTAGGATTTTTGTATATTGCTACTTCCACAATAATGAACTTAATATCTTAGATTCCTTCTGACCTCCTCCGGTACTGATTAGTTCTTAAGCTCTCGGACTTTTTTGAGGATTACTCTGTCTGTATAATAATGAACCAATTTTGATTAAGTAATTTGGACTTTCACCATTATTGTTTTTATAAATAAAAAATTATTAATTGTTTTATTTTAATAATTAACAATACAAAAAATGATATTAATACTCATTAATACAACGCTTCGGCCACTATTTCTGCAGCCGTCAGTAGATGCATTGGTTTGACAAGTAAACACGTTCCAATTTTGATGAAACTTGATATCTATATTCATTCTGATCGGCTTAGGTGCGTATCAATCCTTGAGCCTATTCAGATTTATTTGAGAATTTTTCTTTTTCCCACTTCTACAAAAATCAACTTATTTCAATGAAACTTGATATCTTTGTTCATTCTGACCAACTTCCTCGTACTTAAGCATAATCAGGCTTATAAGTGTGATTCTTGAATGCATTTTCGTATTATGCTAATTCCACAATAATGGACCAATGAAAGTTGATATTGATTCTTATCTCTTTTTTTGCATTTTTTATTTGCACCTTGCCTTTTGCATTGCTCTTATGCTTTAAAACTAACTATGAATTAGCCCTTATTTTTTAAAATTTTCTTAAAAGATAAAATATGAAATCTTTATCAAAAACATTTTCACTAAAACAATATTATATACAAATCTTCAATCACAGATATTTTTAATCACTATCTAACTTGCCAACATTTTTTAAAATAACTACAGTGAAAAATATCCAAGGAAAAAAAATGAAATAAATTTGTCTATATCTTTTTTTAATTTCACTGAAAAATCCATACATATTTTATCTAAATGTGTGACCTCATTTCCAGAAACATTCTTGGATCGCTTGAGTGAATTAATATATTTAGCCAACTAAGAATAAATGTAAAACATGTCCCTTTAATATATTAATGGTCAAAATATTTACTTCCTCGACCAAGACCGTATAATAATAATTTAATCTAGGTCATTAACATCAAAGATCAGAAGATTTTTTTATTAGTGTTCATGGGAAAGGAGTTTTTCAAAATCATTCATTCAGAAAAAGCAGATTATTTAAATATTTTTACCAATTAACAGAAGGTCATTTATTTAGACATTTATATTTATTGTAATGTCACTTTTGTTTTATTAGATAGATAAACCAAAATACACTCAGAGTCAAATTCTTTCAGTAAAATGATAAGTAAAAATTGCTAACTGAATTATGAAAATAAAAGATACAATTCTAAGGTCTTAATTTATCCTTCATCTTTAACCAAATATTAATAAAAAAATGTATCCTTATAAAAATTTCCTAATCATATAGTTCAAGATTATATTATTTATATTTCACATAAATTAACTATTATTTCCGCTTTTTTTTTTTTTTTAAATTTTCATTAAAAGTAAAAATATCTGAAAAAATGTTTATTTGTAGAAATTTTTAATTTTTATTAGTAAACAAAAGTTACTATATTTTATTACTATTATTATTGAGCCGTTTTTGGAATTCCAGAAATCTTTTTTCTTTCTCACTTTAAAACTCAAAATACCCTTTACTTTCACACACAACACCTTCCCCGCTTAACTTCTCCTTGTCTATGACACTCCCTCCCTCATTACACACTGAAAGTCCAAAACTGAAAGGCCGAACTATCAATATAGAAATCTTAATTTAAAATTTTTTATGTTTAGCCTTTCAAGTATTAAATAAATAGCTTGAACTTTTTATTATTGACATATTTGTATTTATCATGGATTGAAAAATGTTTTGGATTGTTTAATTTGGAGGTAGATCATCTAAATCCTAAAAAAATTAATAAATTTTTTGTGCTTTACTTCCAAAAAGTCTTGGTCAAAAAACTTTTGACTGAGTAGGCTACAAATAATGAAGATATGCCTACTTTTTAGAAGAGAATTTTCAAATTATTTTTGCAAGACTTGCTAATCTCTTTCTTTCATTTCGCCCCTCAATACAAATTATGATGAAATTATTTTAGGTCAGGGTCACCCAGAGTTATTATTCGAAGGGTTGAATTTTACGATTTCCCCATCTTATATTTATTTAAAATTAACAGTAATTGCCAGTTTATTAATAGATCTCATGTTTCGGCTTCTCGGCCCCTTTGACTCTGTCAACTCATCAAGGGTTTTCAAAGTTGACTAGACGGAGCAAATTGACTCCGAAATATTTACCTTTTTATTTAATATTGTTTTCCAATTTTAGACAAATTTTTAGGCTTGGTTAGATTGAAAAGACGACGTTTTTGGGATCTGATCTAAATATTTGAATTTTATTTTTTAAGGGACAAAAGTAGTAAAAAAAAATGACCTATTTAGTTAAATAATAAGCCTTTAATCTTTTATGCTAAGTAATTATTGATTTCTAGTTATATATATAGTTCCATCTATTTTCTTTTCTGACGCAGAAAAGATAGGCTTGATGCCAGAGGAATTGTCAGATGTATCTTTTCATTAATTATACTAAATATCTATCATATAATAGAAAATTATCATTCAGTAACTTTTAATAAAAAAAGGCTACCGAGTCTATTTATATAACCTTGTGCTCGTCACGAAAATTTGTCTATTTTTTAAATAAGCTACAATTTTTATTTGAAATTTACTTAAATTATGTACATTTAAATATAAAAAATTTTATTAAAGAAACTTTTCAGATAAGTCTAAAAAACGATTACCATCTTTTTTTGTCATTACAAAACTTCCTTGCTGATAAGAAATTGTCCTCAAGAGAAGATTGTGAAAATCGCTTAGTTGCCAAAAAGGACCAAGCTTCTATGAAAGAGGCATCATGAAATTACCTTTAAAATGGCGACAAATTGTAGAACAAAACGGTGCTTATTTGACCCAAATCGAACAATCCTAACTATCATATGTTAAATAAAATAAACGAAAAAATAATGGATTTCTTTTTTCCCAACCTATTATATGTATGAAATATATAGTGAAAAAGTATTGCGATCGCAAAAAAAATCCATGTTTAATACTAATAATCCACGGAAATACACGTTTTGAGATCCCCTGAGTCAAAAAAAAATAGGTCTCTCAAATGGTCTCTCTTTCTGTGTGTGTGTGTGTCAACAAGATTTCTCAAAAATGAAAAAACATACGAGGCTGGAATATTGTATTTAAGCTAGGTACCCTAGTCGCATGCACCTCGAAACCTTCGAATAAAATCGGCCAAAGAGCACTAGTACTTTACTGACGTACTTTTTTAATTTTTTTCTATTTTCTCAAAATTCCCTCTAAGAATTTGAATAAATATATCATAAAAAGATAAGAAGACCCGTTGTCATAGTAACAAAATATAAATATTTTTCATTTCTACGTTTAGCCCTGTACCTTGGTGCAGAGGTCGAGGTCTGATTTCACGTACCAAAGATCAGTGGTTCGCCTCCCGTTCTGAGCGACAAAAATTTATTTAAATTAATTGACTACCAATTAATTTAAATATCACAATTTTCCTTATCTTAGGTAAGAGAAAGTTGTGTGATGTGCGGCCGTTACACCAGATTTTTTCTTTTATGTTAATTTATGATTAATTAGTAGAACTATTAAAGCGTCACTTTTTATTTTTATAATTCAGTATTTAAATATAACTACGCGGGAAACCCAGGTTATTTTTATACTTATTAATATTTAAATTTCTTTAATCTTAAATAGGCAACTTATTGTAAAATATGATAATAATATTACTATTCTCTGCAAGTTTCTGATTGATAAGCAAAGTAATTTTAAATTAAAATTTTGTTGATTCATTTTAAATTTTTACCTCTATTACAATTTGAAATTAACATTTCCCAAAAAATTATATTAATGTACCTGTAAGTGTCCGAAACCCACTAAATTATGACTATAATATTAATGATTAAATACACCTGTATTTATTTCAATACTAAGAATTGGTCTCATCTCTTTGCAAGTTTTTAGTTCCATTAAATTCCCAATGTGTTGAGAATTTCTATTCTGGAATAACTCAACCTGCTATTTTTCAGACATTCACTGTGCGGTAAACGTTAGAGAGCTCAGGGGTTAAAAACAAAAAAATTTTTCTAACTTGTTATCTGTTTTTAACATTTTTCATGACTGTTTAGTTGCTTCTTAATGTTTTGTTACACGTCTTTTTATTTAGGTTTTAGGACATTTCTTTATTTTACCTAATTTTTAAGTAATTTAATCCGAATTTTTGGAATGTTATTTTCGTTCATGACAATATAAATATATATATATTTAAGGCATCTGAGGCCATTTAGACTCCGTCCTTATTTATTTAAATTAATTGATAGCCAATATATTAATAATATAAATACATTTTTGTCGCCCAGGACGGGAAGAGAACCACTGACCTTTGGTACATGAAGCGAAACTTCTAGCTCTGCAGCAAGGGACAGGGCGAGAATATATATTCTATTATAAAACTTTCACTAACAATAAAAACCCTACACATTATTTAAATTTGTATTCTAAAGTCCATTATTAAAAAATAAAAGCTTAATTGTTTAATTGTTTGAACAGTATCCCTAATTAGCTAATAATGAAAATTAACCTCTAAATTCAACTTTTCGGGTATTTTTTAAGTCTTTTTCGGCATCTTAGGCCATTTTAGACTCCTTCCATATTTATTTAAATTAATTTTTAATATCATTTACGTAATTCAAGGCGGAAAGTGACCCTTAGATCATGAAGCAAGAGCTTTATTTCTAGCTAAGGGACAGAGTTTTTCTGGTGTTATTGGAAAGAAAAATTTCGGATGTTTTTCTAATTGAGTAATCTAAATTTTATAAAATAACTTTCAAAAGAATACCTTTCTTAAAACAAATTTCTAATTATAAATTTCACCATTGTATTCATAGCAATTACATCAGAACTAATTATAAACAAATATAAAATTATAATAATTAAAGTAATATTTTCATAGATACGTATCATATCTTTGATATTATCTTTGCGTTATTTACATTCATTCTGAATATTGCATATCTTAATTCGTCATACTATAAATTTAAATTTAAAGTTTATTTTATTTATTCCATGTTTGAATACTTTAGAAAAGCAAAAAAATTAGTTAATAATTTAATTGCTTTTTTCCTGCCATCACTATTCCCAAAGCGACAAAATATTAAAGAAAAATTACACATAAAATGTATTTGAAAATAAACATTTGTGAAAACTAATGTAATGAAATGCTTTGGCCGATTTTTGACCATACATAATCTTCCTTTCGTACTTTTTGATGATAAGCCAGACACAACCAGACATTCTTATGAAAGAGTATGCCTTTATTCTCTCAGACATAAACATAAGCTTTTTTCGAAACTAGGTCATTCAAAAACCTATATTCCCTATAACATAAATTCCTTTAATTTTGATTAAGTGCAACACTTTCCCCAGTAGTGTAGTCATGATTCTTGTCTGGAGGAAAGAGAAGGGGGACTTGCTTGACTGTGCCCAATAAAATTTTTTTATTGTACTGTTTTTAAAGTTTGTTTTCCTTGATTTATAAGTATTTATTACTAGAAATTCGATTTAAACATATTATTTTTGTAATTGTTTCCAAGTTTTTATTGAAATTTTATGTTCATCTTTGAGAGGCCCGACCCCTTTCCTGAATACACCACTAAAAACAGATAAATTAAGAGGAATCCTTCACTCCATTTAAACGATGATAGTTGAAAATTAATATATTTCTTAAATATTATTTAAGCTTATATATTTTATATTGTTTTGCTAAATTAAAATAATTCCTTTGCAAATATAAATCACTCATCTTAATCTTATTTTTACACCTTTTTATTAATTCTTTTAATTTTTTTTTAGGCCCAGGCTTCATCTCCTGACAGACCCAGGTGTTAAAGGGAATGGACATTTCTTAAATAAGTAAGTATACTCAATTATATCTATGTCCATGAAAAAAATTGTCCCATGTTAAATGGACTAATCATTAAAAGGGTTATTTATTTATTTTATTTTATTGATTTAATTATTTAATCCTTATGTCAACAACCCTAGATTGAAAAAAAAACATCTCTTAGACGACTTTTTCTCAGGCGTCCTTTTACTAGCGCAAGAATATAAAACTTTCTTATTTTATTTATTTACACTTTTCAAAACTTGATTTCGCTTGGTGTACTTCATTCAACTATAACTCTATAACTAGTTTTTTGGTACGGATCTTTTTTTCTTCAAGAATTCTTCTGTATAGTAAAACCGACTTAGTTTCGTTGGCTTGCAAACAACAATTTCATATTTTCTTTTCAAAATCAAATATTATATATTCAATTATTCTTTAAACAAAAAGAACCGGATAAATTTATTTGCACCTTGGGTGGGGTTCATATTAGCTCTCATCCACATCAATAGTATTCTTGATAGAATAATTAAAGAAATAAATAAACAAAGATTTCGATAGAGGCTACTCTACTGGCTGACTTGCTCTCTTTTCACATATCTCTAATAAACAAAGAATTCTAATCAGAAAATCAAATTTAAAGAATCCTACTTGATTTTAATTATTATTTTTCAAGAAATACAGACTTTTTCAACTTTTATTTTGTTATACTTAGATGGGGTTCATTTCTTTAAGTGAGTTTCAAATAGAACATAAATTTCCTAATAAAGTAAATAAAGTAATTAATCAATAAGTGATGTTCGTGACCTTAAAAATACTTCTTTCTTCAACCTTGAGGTTATTTCCCAAGAATATCCTGTTAGAATATTCATAAAAACTTCCAATCTCACACCTAGTAGTAGCACAAATATATTATTACCTAATAATTTTTTATTTTGAAATGAGTATTTTTGGTTGTTTAATTGATCCTCTACAGTGAATAATTTCTCAATTCATTTTACTTTAAAATTAAATTCCTAGATTCTGCAATAGAAAGCCTTGTCTTTAAGGGGAGGGGGGGCTCTTTTTTTTAAAGGCAACCCTTAGGCCAACTCTATATATTATTAGAATAAGAATCAGACCTGGGGCATATGCAAGTTCTCGACGGCCTTTGTAACAATTGAAAATATTGAGGAGTAAAATCCAGGGTGCGAGAAAAGTTTTTACACTTATATTTTAAATATTTTGACACTCAAAAGTATCACATTACGAAATAATCAAAAATTGGATAATCTGTATCGTAATATATTTTATTAGACTAGTATTATTGCATTTTTTCATTTGCCATCCAGGACCAAAGTCAAAATATTTTTAAAGAATAAATTTATATTACTATGAATAAAGATAATTAAATATGATAATATCTTTTGATTTGAATAAGTTTTATTTTGACATAATATTAAAATAAAGTCGAAACAATCGAATAATAAAAATTATGAATATCTTAGTAATTTGTAGCTCAAGTGTAAAGTAAATTTCAAAGATTAAATAATCTATTATTTAAAATTTTATTTAATACCATATTTTTCTAGTATATAATTTTTTTTTTTGAGGTCATGATGGGATTTGATACCCCTCACCCCCTGACTTTGGCTCTGGCGCCATCATATTTATTTGTAAACACTGGTTAAAAATTTAAAGCCTTATTAATGAGATTTAGCTACCATTTGGTATAAATAAATGGAGACTAAATGGCCATAGATGCCGAAAGACTTAAAAAAAAATACATACATTAATTAGTTATAGCTTTTTTCCATTAGAACATAAACAATGAAATATGCCTGGATAACCTATATCGTAATATTAACTAAATATATGTACCGTTTAAAATTCTCTATGGGCCAAGTTGTTGAAGAGACTTAAACCCTCCCACATGGCCGAGAGGTTAAAGATATTGACATTGTTAATATTGTTAACTTTCAAAGCCAAGTTCGATAATTTATAACAATTGGATGCCAATTGGTATAAATAAATTTGCCTGGATAATGTATCGTAATAAGTTTATACATGGATTGTTTAATGTCTATATGGCCTAAGATGCCCAAAAGACAAAAAAAATAAAAAAAAAACAATGAATGAGCTTTGTCTTTACGTTTTTTTTTTCATATTGGTATATTCTCATTCCACTTGACCAATTTTTTTTAACATTTTGGAAATTATACTAAATTATACCTATTCTCTTTTATCTTTTTTTAAGTCACTTTTTCTATCATCTTCCCGCACTCACTGTCCTTTCTCTCTTGCCGTTTTTTAATAACTCTGATTTTTTTTTCAAATTAAGACATGCCCTGCCATCTTTTTGTTAATTATAGAAACCTCTTATTATTAAATACATAAAGAATATAAAAAATATTGAAAAGTTCATTATTATACTAAATTGATAATTATTACGTCTTTATAATTATTTTAATTATTTATAATTTTGCTACAAATAAGTGTTAAAAAATAATTTGAAAAATAATATAATTTTGATATCAATTAAATTAGCCACGCGTCAGTCAGCCAATCAAAATTCGATTTGACGAAGGCTTCTGATTGGTCGCTTGAAACTCCCTCGAAAGTATCGCAACTCTTGAGACTCGCGAGTCTATCTTTCTCTTTAAAAGTGTATTTCCTCTTTATTTATTTATTTATGTATAACGTGTAAGAATGCATACATACCATTCAAAAAGAATTTTACAAGTATTCTTAAAGAATCGAAAAAACATTTAGAAATGAATTCCACCAAAAATGAACGAGGTAAGATGAGCAGTAAATATTCACTTAAAAAAAAGCTTGATTATTTAAAAAAAAATGGCGACACGATTTTTTGCAAGGACATAATTTGGTCAGCACAAGGTGTATCTACTCTCTTTTAAAAAAATACTACTCTAGTAATTTAATCGTGAAAATAGACAAAATGTGGAAAATATGAAAAAATTATATGCACGATTTCATAATAAAATTTAGTGCTTTATTTTAACCTTTTTATCTTTGGTTGAAATTTGGATTTATATTTATGGTGTGGAAAGGCTGTATTATAGTTAACATTTCAAATCATATTTCAAGTAAATAAAGAAATAAATAAAGAGACCTGGTTGATAGTGAACCAAGGGGTTAGTATTAATATTTCAAATAATTACTTTATTATTAAAGGAAAGTGTAGGAGAGGATTAAGAGTTGCATCCGTGACACGTTCTAAAAAATTTGAAGATGTCTAAATAGTGGTATCAATAAAATTGGGACAGTTTGAGAAAATTTTTGTAAACTATTTTTTTAACAATTATTGAAAATAAATTGAAAATTAGATCTAGAAAGGAATTAATTAATAAACGAAGGGAACTATATACTCTCTTTTATTCCTCTTAAATAATAATCCCAATCTCCATTCGTCTTTTTATTTATAATTTTTCAACTCCACATCATTCATTTTATCATTTTTTTTTTTATAACCCTAATAAAACGAATTAATTTTTTTTACTTTCTCTTACATATATATATTAAATATATATTTACTTTTAATTCCCTTTTAAAGTGTTTCTCAGAATTTAGGTCTTATAGTTTGAACTTGATATAAAAATAAAAATAGATTTAGGTCACTCACCTACCAAAGTTGATTAAAAAATTCGGCTAATTTACATATTTTACATATTACAAAATTTACATTTTTATAATCGTATATTTTGAAAATATCTATTGTATGATAAAAATTTTCCTATAAAACATAATTTCTTTAAACTTTTTTTTGAATTTTGCTCTGGTTTTTTTTTTCTATTATTTACTTATTCTATTTTTTAATAATTCCAAATTAATAATTAATAATTTTTCACGTTTTCGCGTTCACTGTGCGATCATTTCAAAACAGTTAATTACACTTTCTTAATTAAAATTAAAATAGGCTAGCCTTTGAATTATTTTTACAATAGATAAAGAAAACTGTAAAGTCGTTCTGAAATGATTGATTAAATTCAAATACGGAAGTTGAGTTCGAAATACATTTAGAAATAGTTTTATTTATCCTTCATCCCCCACCCCTCCCCCCTTGGCCGAGAGGTTAAAGATATTGACATTGTCAGCATTGATAACCTTTAAAAGTCAAGGGATGTGGATTCGGATCCCAAGCAGTCCGATGAAAATTTATTTATATCATTTGGATACAATTGGTGTAAATAAATATGCCTGGATAATAAGTATCTTAATAAATATAATATTTATCGTTTAATGTCTATTCGGCCTCAGATGTCGAAAAGACAAAAACAATTTATCCTTCATCAAATAGATACCAAAAACAAAGCCAACTTTAATCAATCATCTAGAGATAAAAATAATAAATTATAGTATAATTTTCAAAAAATGAGGAAGTAGCCTAATTTATTTTAAATAAAATCTATTTCTTAAATTAAAAAATTAAAAAAAATCTTCATTGACCTAAATTTCAAATAATTGAAGGCTAGTTTTTTAGAAATTTTTTTTTTTACACTTAATAAATAAAAAGAATGATATCCAAATTAAATTTCTATTTTAATTTGCCTGACAAAATTGTAGAAGTGAATATATTGACTTATATAACAAGACAATTTTATATTAGATTAAGGATCTCTAGCAGGCTGGTGAGGTCAGAGTCTGGGATGTTTTTTTTTAATGCCATTTTAAATAAACCTAGTCATTATTTCGAGTTAACTAAAGACAGGCTTTAGGTATTAATTAAATTGAAGGCGCTTAAATGTTAGAAAAAATGTTTAAAAAAGTTGACATAATAAAATTTTTTACTCTTATTTATAATAGCATATAATGAAAGTTTAAAAATTGAATTTTTATTATACTTTTTATCGTATTATAATCTTGTTTATCCCAAATGGAACATTTTTGTTTTATTTGATTTATTTAAACTATACCATATGTATTATTCCTAAATTGGCATGATCTGTATATGTATAAATTAAAGGAAAAAAGGTAGCTTCAACCCCCGAATAATTTCCCCATGACCTTTAAAATGTTATTTTTATTTCTTACCAATTTATAGTTTTCTAAACTTACAAATCTTTTAAATAAATTACAATAGGTATTTCATGATTTATAAAAGGCCATCTTTAAAACTTGGATTATATCTCTAAAGGATTCCCTACCTGATCATGGACATCCCTATAAGGGATATTGGACAATGCTAATTTTGTACTTTGAGTTTTATTTATTCCTGAAAGAAGTTACTAAAATCCCTTTGACATTCGTCATAAAATCACAAACTCAAAATGCCTTTAGAGTGGTTTGACCTCATGTCCTCAGAATAATAATTTTTTCTATATGATTTTATTTTTAAATTGAAATATTAATCATAATAGATATTGTTTAATTGATATCGATATTTGTTAGTGAGACCTGGACGATTTTTTGTTATGTTTTACTTAGAAAATATTAATAGTCTGCTATAAATTTAATTTTCATAAAGTAAATATTTTATTTAATTTGTGAAGGTTGATAGATAGTACCAGTACTGAGTTTTTACCTCGATACTACGCTTTTTACA
>JAAAKE020102187.1:0-18186 GCA_010014785.2 Anisolabis maritima
TTTTATTAACGATTATCATTTTTCCATGTTAAACTGTCATCTCATAAATTCTCACTGACATTTATCGGAAACATTTTATTTTTAAATAAATAAATAAATAAATTTATTTGCGCCCTTCTACAAGTCCTCGATGGTTAGGTCTAACCAAACACAAATACAAATTTATAAATTATATAACACAAAACAACTAATTAACAAAACAAATACAAAAAATACAAGAAAAAAAATGTAAATAGAAAAGTTTGCTCATTGACAAATGACATGTTCATACATTTCCATCGAAAGAAAAAGATAAAAACAATTAAATTTTGCGCGCAATAACACGTGACCAGGATTAAACGACGCATTAGGCTCCCGACATTTGCCTTAAGCTGTTTAGGAAAATCTGGGCAAAACCTTAACAAAGACATTAAGTAACTCTGACTAATCTACTGCTTTTTGTCTATAATTCCTGTTTATTTCTATAAAACAATATTTATGATATTAGTGTTTGAAAAATTATTACCTCGGCATTTCTAAGACCAGCGGGAGGAGGAAAAATTTATACACAATTTTATATTCATATCCCTTAGAATTTAAAATTTCCGCGCTACAAAAATTTAAAAAAAATAAATAATTTAACCAAAAAATACTAATTTTTTAACATAACATGTTACTTTAAATCTTTTAATTTTTATTTAAAATAAAATAAAAAATATTTTTTTTTTAAATATTGTTATAAATCAATAGCATTTCTAACTTCACAAATTGTTAATTTTGTTCAGTTTTCTTTACCATTCTTTACAAAATGTCGCTATTCAATAAACCAAAAAAAAATATTCGTAAAAGAATTATCGGTGATCATGAAGATGAAATTGAAAATGAAAATGCAACTGAGGAGGAAAAAAATAATAGTGATACCAAAATTAGTAATACAAAAAAGAAAAATAAGAAAAAGCAGGTCTCTTCTGGGGGCTTATTAAGTTTTGGACAGGAATTCAATGAAGGTTTGTTTTGAAATATTTATTTAAAACAAATTATTAAAAGAAACTATTATTTAACTAGGCGATGATGGAGAAGTATTTCAAGTCAAGAAATCATCACAAAGCAAAAAGATAATGAAATTGTTGGACCGAGAAAGAAAAAAGAAAAAGGAACCGAAAAAAGAAGATATTACTGCTCCAAATTCACAGATAAATGATGACGATCTAGTTGTGAGTATTGTTATAATATTACTCAAATTTAAGTTTTATCATTGAAAAAAAATTGGGATATTTAATTTGACCTTGATTAATTAAATCTTATGTTATTTAATGTGTAAAAATTTAACAAAAGTCCCATTTCTATAATAATATCTAATAATAAGTATCTCATATTTTGCAAAACTAAACCGGGTCATCATCAGATAGGAATAAAATATTAAAAATAAAAGGACAGATGGTAACCAAGGAGCTACCATACTACTGAGCATTTAGTAAATGAATATATTAAAGCTTCACGTATAAAAATCTCACAAGATCAGCTTTTAATAATCTGTTTACTGACAATGACAGTTTAGGATACGTTGCATTTTAAAGAGAAATTAGTGAAGAGATCGTGACATCATTGACATAAACTGTGAGAGAAGATGGATTTTTTCTCAAATGTTGATTAAATTGAGATTTTTACGTCAAAAGCCTAGTCATGTCCTCAGTGTAGTATATTCTAAAAACGGTCGATTCGATAAACAATTGATTTGATAAATTGATGTTATTTCAATACTTCCTGACTGAGACTAGGTCTATTCTCTTAATTTTATATATAGCCAGTTAACTTAAACACAAATCAGTGTAAATTTAAATTTCTCAAATCCGACATCTCAAAAAATAGTAGAATCAATTCAGAAATTACAAATTTGAAATTATAATACAAATAATTCATATTTAAGCTGAAAATTGACATTTTTTATTAACTTTTTTTTATCTAGATCATTGTAAAGAATTCCCAAATAATCAACCCTCCACCACCGCCACCACCACCTCCGAAGGAGCCAACAATTTTAAATGGTCGGGCAGCAGAGTTTGCTGAACTGGATGAATTTGATTCTGAAGATGAAAATACTATACGGCATAAATTCTCTAAACCCGATCATGTTAAATCAGTTCTTGAAAGTAAGACAAATTTACATATTTTATTTCATATTTTAATTTTTAAAATGTCTAATTATATAGGAAATAGAGAAAAAAACCTGCTGCTCTCAGTCCATTGATATAAAACTTTAATAAAAATATATCTCTCTATTTCCTACATAATCAACACATCTAGCAAACCTTAAGTTATCAATATTTATTTAATACTCCTTTTTTTAGGTGGAAAAATTCCAGATGCAGCAACAATTCATGCAGCTCGTAAAAAGCGTCAACTTGCTAGAGAAATGGGTACTGACTTTATTCCAGTAGATGATTCTATCAAGTATGTCAATACTACCCATTCATAATTTTGATGTTTTTCTTAAATATTGAAAGAATCAGAGTTTTAGTCCTTTTATTAACCCTTTCTCCATTTATATTTTAGATATGACACTTCAAATTCACGGTTGATTCGTGAAGATGAGAATGATGTGAGTGATGAAGAAAGTACTGATAGATTAACAATGCAAATTAATCTCACCAGTCAAGAAAGAGAAAGAAGAAGAGAAGCTTTTCTTGCAGCACAAGACCAACCTAGTAATTAAATTTTGATATATATTCTTTTTCTGACTAAAATGATTTTATTTTAGAAGTTTTTAAATTATGTCAGATGAGACTAAACAAATATTATTTTACATTTATTTCTTCTACTTTGTCCTAGGTTCTGTTACGCATTTGTCCAGGTTTTATTTTAATTCTTTAAGTCATTTCTCTCGGTTCAATCCCAATGCATAGGTTAACACATACTATCAAGCTATCTATTCTCAAGTTGTCAAGAGAAATGAAAACCTTTCTTTGACACTTACAGCTTTCTCATCAGATGACCGTAACGATGTCTTTACTCCCTAATAGATCTCACTCCCATTCACTTTCTAATGTCGACGTTTTAGTTGCATCTACATGGTGTCCTTGCTCATTTCAGATTGTTGTGGTTAATTCTGATCCTGGTCTTACAACTGACTTGTTTATTTTTTCCTTGAAGTGACTTGACTATATGTTATATTAAATTATCACAATTTAATTTATATTTTTCTTTATTCTCGTTTTTTTTTTTTAAGAAAGTGAGTGTGTTAGTTTCTGAAAGTGAATCTTCACCCATTAAAGTTTGCAAAGCTTGGTCATAAAATATTCTTTTAATCATTTAAATATTTTGTGTGAGGGTTCGAAGAAAAGAATACCAGGCGCTTTTCTCAGGTTAATATTCAGCATCAATATTCAATATTTTATTCAGCAAATATTTCGGCCAGCATTACGTCGGCCATCCTCAGTGTCACAATGTGATAATTTTAGTCGGCCTGCGTTTTGGAGAGGTGTACACAATGAAACGATTCGATAGCAATTTGCTATTGTGTATATGTCCCCCACCTCTCCAAGAATCTTTTATATACCAAACGGACGCAGGTCCACCAATATTATCACAGTGTGGCACTGAGGATGGCCGACGTAATGGTGGCCGAAATATTTGCTGAATAAAGTGGCGTATAGTTACCAGAGAAAAGCGGCTGGTTTTCTTTTCTCCGAATCCTTACCCAATTAATCTGCCCAGCTATATCTCACTTATAATTAATTAAATATTTTTTTATTTTAGATTCAGACGGTGAAAGTGATAAGGCAGAAGATGATGAATGGGAATCCCAACAAATAAGAAAAGGAGTTACTGGTGCTCAGGTAATTTATTTCTTAAAATTTTTTAAATATAATAATATCAAATAGGAATTGCCTATTATTCATTATAGGATTTGGCTATCATTCATTCTTATTTTGAGGTTATTATTTTTCATTCATTCTCTCAATTAATTTCCCTAATTCTCCATCAAAAATATCTAAGTTCTTTTTTGACTCTTTATTCAGATTTAAATATAACGATACATATATAATAATATAATAATATATAATAAAATTTTGAATAAATGATTTAAATTTAAATTTCTTTTATTAACATGCAGTTGGCATCAGTTCAGGCAGTCGAAGTTCTTCCTCAGAGTATATTAACGAATATAGTAGCCCCACTTACTACTGGAGTTCCAATGGGAGGACCGCTTCCGACACAAGAGGCACTTAGCACTATCAAAAATGAACCTCCACCTCTACCTGATGCTGTTCTTGAAAAACTTCGTGCGAGGTAACAAACACCCAAATGGAGGCAGTCCACAAGGCATCAGAGCAACAATTTCATATACCAAATTATATTTTTAATTTGAGATCTTGTCGTTTTTTTTCTCTTCTCAAAAAAAAAAAAAAAAATTAAATATAATAGTTACAACAATAATAATTATTATAAAAGAGAATAATTCAAAATTTAAATTATTTTTAGCAAGGAATTTTATTAATATTTTAGTATTCACAAATTATTCACTTGTTATAGTAAGTGAATTCCTATTGTATCGTACTGGGAAATATATAATAGGAATTAGTAAAGTCCAACAAATAGAACGAAATTGAGAGATATCTTCAGACATTAAATAAATCAGAAATTATCTCCATGTGCGGTGGATCACTGGTTATCAAACTGTGGTAGGACTACTTATTGGGAAACTCGAGTGTTCTTATTATTTTCAAAGTATAATATGTATTTATATTTCTTTCAATTATATATATATATAATATATACATATATAAATAGACAAATTTAAACATCTTAATTTCTCACTTAAATATAATAATTGGAATATTTATGAGCAATAAATTGAAGCCCTTTTGAGAAAATTTATTGTGAATTAATACACAGAATAATTGTTAGGCTAAAAATTTAAATAATATTTAAATCATCAGATTTGAAAATAAAAATTTGGATAAATCTTTCTTCCTTTGTTAAAAAGAATTTACGTAAAAAAACCAAAATAGCCGGTTGGGTAAAGGAAAATAAAAAATAAATTCAGAAAGTTTAACACAGTTTTTGCATAATTTTATAGGTATTTTATATTTGAGGCAAATTCAAAAAGAAACTATTTTTTTAATATAATACATGTAAAAGAGTATTGGAAATTTTTTTCACTTTTCATCATAATCCTAATGCTGGATTATTACATTTGAATTCCTCGAGAACTCTACGTAAACTTCTGTATCGATTTATGTATTATGCTTTTTATTTCAAATTGTTTGCAATTTAAACTGGAGAAAAGAAAAATCAGAAATTTCTATTATAGCGATTTCCGTCTGCTGGTTTTATATTCTCTGCCAAAATCCATTGAACTCTTCTTTGCTCCTTTCATTTTTCTAAAAGGGTGGTCATTTTAACACTCCAATGGAAACTTGTTAATATTCCTTATAATTCCGGCATTAAGAAAATCTATATCAAACCTTTCATAATACACAATCACTTGGTGGTACCTCAAATTCACTCGAATTCCGATTTTTGACCGACGTCGTGCACTTAAGCCGCGAGATTACAAAACTTATTTAAAGTATACGTAACAAAAAATATTTTTTATTTAAGTTTTCTTTTTGACTCTGTCTCTTTTAAAATTATATAAATTTTTAATAAAATTAACTTTTTATCATTAAATTTATTTTTGCGAAGATTTCATGGATTATAAAATAATTAAGAAGAGAGAAAAATATATACATTTGTTTGCCTCTTAATATACTTGTATTGAATTTTAGCTTTTTTCTCTTGGAAATCTCAGTAGTGAAGTGGCTGGTGATTGACTGGAATTATCAGTAAATGTTGGATTGGCCAGGTTGTCGGAGTTGAGAGAGAGCGCAAAAGAGCAACGGGAGCGTCGAGAGCGGGTCGCCGAAGAACGTCTCCAAGCCCTGGAACAGAGAGATCGATTGGAAGGAGCTGCTCCCGGACTTGCCCAGCGCTTCCGTTTCTACCAAGAGTTGCGTGGGTATGTCACAGACTTGGTAGAGTGTCTTGATGAGAAGGTGGGTAGACTATTTCCATTCTCACCTCTTTCATATTTTTCGATTACACGCCCTACAAATCGGCCGCTTGGCAACATATTTAAATTTTATGCCAAATATCCTTCAAAAGTTCAATTTTATTCAAAATTTAAATTATTCATCTAATGAGACACTTATTACTAAGAATCTAAATAAGAATTAATAATATAAAATTGAAGCTATAATAAGGGGTAATATATTAACCCTGTTTGGATATCTTTCGAGCTTGGATCTAATCTTTTCGCGTTTATTTAAAAGATTGGCCCTACTCATACTTTTATTAGCTTTAGTAGCTAAGAGTTGGGATTTGAATTTCCTCGATATCTCTATTGTGCATTCGTTAAATAATATTTAGACAAAATTTCGTGCTTCTATTTAAGCCTTTAAGAGTTAATGGGACCTCCGAGACCGAAAAAGACTTAAAAAAAAAAAAAAAGGGGGGTTTCTTAAATTACTTTTAATAATATGGCTTTAATAAAGATGAAAATTTTTGAGGTTCAAAAAAAAAGATTTTTTAGAATAAAGTAATTTTACATGACAAACCCCAGAGTTAAACAAAATTTTATATTCAAAAAATAAATTCCTTTTTAAATTAGATTTCATAATTTTATTTAAATTAAATTTTAGGTATTTATTAAAATTATTTAGAAATTACTTCATTATAATTATATATGTTATAAATTTGATTATTAACAAATTGTTTATAAATAGTAAAGGCTTATCCACCCAATTAATTCAAATGAATATGAATGAATATCGAATAGAGTGAGATTCGACAAAAATGATTCTAAATAAATTGTAAATAAAAGTTATGAAAAAAATAATTGAAATTTTTTTTTAAGTCTCTTCGGCATCTGAGGCTTAATCTGACTTAATATATTTTAGTTACGAATTGTATTATCCAGGCATTTTATTTACATCAATTGTTATCCAATTGGTTTAAATAAATTTTCATCGGAGTACCTGGAATCCGAAAACACACCCTTTGGCTTTTTATGTTATCACCATTGATAATGTAAATATATTTAATCTCTCGGCCACGGAGGGTGGGGGGAGAATATTTAAAAATAAATATTATATAAAAATTTTTCTTTTCTTTAAATTCATTTAAAGTCATTTTGGGCTGCTCAGGCCATTATAACTATATATTATGCAATTATATATAGAGAAAAATTCATATCAATGGCTTCCGCCGAACGTCCCACACACTTGTTTCTTGGAGGCCATCTATCCGATATTCAGCAGTGCTTATTGACAATGATCTTGATGGCTGTTGCTCTTCTTTCCGGCTATGCCCGCCGGCATTATGTAAATATAACAACAATATAAAACAAGAATAATTAAAGTTTTATTGTTGTTTTTTATCTTGTCGGCATCTGAGGCCATATAGAATTTTTAAAATTCAGTTATTATTATTTTCGATACACATATCTCAATATCTCTCTACCTCTCGGCGATGAGATGGGGCATTGTTGTTATTACTTATGATTGTATTTAAATGATTAATTATATTAGATTTGAATTTAAAATAAAATCAATGCTTTTTAATTATAAGAATTTTTTATAGTTTCTAATAGTGAATATGTTAAGTAATGGTTATTCTAATAGGTTCACTGTTAAAAAACATTATTTTATTTTTGGTAAAATCCTAAAATTGAATTTTTGCTCGATAACTATTTTATCATATATATTTTTATCATATATATATATACTAGAGCTACTTATTAAATATTTAGGAAATGGATTTCTTTTCCTAGACATAAACTAAAACCACAGATACTTATATATATATATATGACAAAAAAAATATTTGTTAATAAACATTTGGCATAAAATTTTATCAATTTTATTTTATTATTGAGGCGAACAATAAAAATTTTAAATTTTTTAAAAATTCAAAATTTTTCACCCCTTCTCCAAAACTTGTTGCTTGGGCCGAACATTAATCTTCTCTGTATTTATTTATTTATTTATTTTATTATAATTAAGTTTTCTTATTACTCTTTTCCACATATGATTTTCTTTCTCTTTTTTAATAATTTCTTAAGTTTATTATCTAATGTTTCCAAACTCTTTTTTAAATTTATTCCCATTTATTTTCAACGCCTCAAAATAATTGATACCTCCTCTAATTATTAATAGCCAAGTTGTTCTAGTAATACAACTTTTGGTTAACATAAAACTATTAACAATATGAAAAATTACACGTCAATATGTCTCTTGGCATTGAAAATATATAAATAATATTATAGCATAAGATTATAAAAAGATCTGTTTACTTTTCAGAAATTAAATTTTACATCGTCTTGTATTTTATATTTTCTAATTGATGTTTTCAGCCTTTTTTTCTATAAGAAGAAGCTATAGTAGAATAATTGATCTCCTAAAATGATGATTCTTTAACTATATGAGTGTTGAGATTTAAAAAAAATCCCAATATCCTTTTGATAGATGTATTGTTTTTGACACATTTTTTACAAATGAGAGAGAACGTTCTTATATTATATAAACATAAATTTAGTTCAGCTATGTTTTGGCTTGTTTAACTTGAGAAATCTAGGTGGCAGCATTCTTCACTTTAGCCCGCCGGCAATTCAAACATTTTTGTCTTTATGCCCATCTTTTTATAATCATTTTGCTTTGCAGAATTTTCTAAAGTTAAAAATATATACCTTAAACTCGTAAATTAAAAAAATGAGGCAACCGTGGGAGTTTAACCCACGTTCTCACGTCATTTATGACGGTGGGTGTTTTAACCTATAAACAAAGCACCTCTTACCAGTTTAAGATTTTCATTTGACTTATTTAGACAATGAATAATTTCGCGAAATTGATATTTTCTAAAATTTAAGGAAAAATTGTTCCTATTCCACATATAAATATATTCCTACTATATGCTATCGCCCCCAAAAATTGGACAAAACTATCTTTTATTCCATTTTACTGGATAATTAGACGACTATATGAAATTCAAAATCATCAAATTTATTTATTATTAAATTTAGTATTTTCGGATTTTATGTTCTTCTAATTATCAATTAATACGAAACAAAAGTTTGTCCAATTACTTTTGAGGGGGATAGTTTATATATATATATGTGGAATAGTGTTTTCACAGGTAGGTTCGCGTTTTGTTGTTGAGATTAACTCGACGTTTCGGCTCTTCTTTTAGAGCCATTTTTGCTCTTGAAAATGACCCAACCCGTGAAAACACTATTTCACATATATCCAACCTCGGAACCGCGGAGCACATATATACAAATAATATAGAGTTTCATACTTGAGGTATATATTTATTTTGTTTACTAAATAGGGAAAATTAAAGAAACACACAATTACGCCGTCACCTCTGAAGAATCTATGAAGATGGAGGAGAAGGAAGAGAAGGAAACTTAATTTTAATGAGTTTACCTTTTAACCAGGGGCATAACAAGAAAGTTCTGACCCATCTCAAAGCCAAATTACAAAAAGTCTGAAAATTAAAAAAAAAAGAGTTAAATAATTTTGAAATTTCAGGCCATGTTTCTCTCCCCTCATAAGAAAACCTGACTAGGCCTCTGCATAGGAATTTATCTCTTTGTTTATATAAATTCAAAAATATACAAAAACCAACGGCTTAGCTAGAGTCCCTACAAATAACAATTTGGGACTCCATCCTCTTTCATTTTTTTCCGCGTACCCTTTTCGAAATTTTATCTAACTCTCTTTAAATAGTGGCTCTGGGATTCCATTGCGGCGTCTTGCGCTCTGGTAGCAAAGCCTTCTCTTTTCTCAAATCATATTTTTTTATTTTAACATTTTTTTCTAACTAATCTTTAATTTGAAACTATACAGATATTTATATATCGTATTTTATATATGTTTTATTTCACAATTTCACTCTTTTTTTCAGACTTCATCTTTTACTAATAATTAATTAGATCCTGCATCGAATAAATGAAAAATATCATTCATTATTCTTTTGTGTAAATGTTAATAAAACGACTTTAGCTTCTTTGATCTCAGCGGATCTCTCTCTCTATTTTTCAAAATCTTTCTTCTTTTTTAATAATAGAAATTTTTTATTTATAAATGCTGATCGGATCATTTCCATCCTCTTTCCAGATGCCTGTCGTACTAGCCCTCGAACAAAGAGTGAATACACTTTTACGAAGGAAACTTGATGAACACCAAACGCGCCGAAGACAGGATGTTCGTGACCAGAACGACGAGATTGCAGCCCTCGCGAGTCAGTTATTCTGATATGCTCTTGTCAGCTTAATCACCTTAGATGCTTCTTTTTTCCTTCTATTGATTACATTCATAGAGGAAAAATTATTATTTATTCTTGACTTTTCTATCACAAATCAAATTTCATTGCCTTTTTCCAGTCAGGATTAAAAGAGCTTTTTTTTTTTAAACAAATAAAGTAAAATTCCATCAGACTTGAAATTGAATTAAGTAAACAAAGTTTTATATTTTAATATAAATTTAATTAAAGAAAAATATTATATAGTATTTACTTTTATATCGAGAATCGATCTTTTTATACGTCGGAGCGATTTTGGCCCCCCCCCCCCCCCCTGCCCTTCATAAGAGTTAAAAAATTGTATAAAATTCTATAAGCATTTCACCTCGGGTATATTTGAGGAAGCTTTATATTAATATAAAGCTTCCTCAAAATTTTATCTGCTGGGGGGTCCATTGTATCTCCCGCTCCTCTTGATTGACTGGTTTTATAATACATATTTTTAATATATGATACAAATTATTTAAACAGGAGTAATAAAGTCAGGTAGAAAAAATTTTTGATTTTTTTAAATTGTAATTTAATTAATATAGAATATATTTCTTTAGTTTTCCAATACCTTTTCGAAATAGAGATTATATCAATTATATTTAAAGAATTGAATAATTCTCTAAATGTCTCTTCTATATTTTATTTTTGTATTTTTGTATTTATTCTTTGAAATCAGGTGGTGCGGCTGCGGCATTGGCTCGACGAGGAAAAGAAGAGGAAGAAGCCCACGCCAGACGAGCAGCAGAAAGGGAAGGGAGACGAACAAGAAGACGTAAGACTCGGGAAACCAAAAGCGGAGTCGGAACGACCCTGCCTCGTCATGTTGAAGGAATGTCCAGTGATGACGAAATGACTGAACTCGAGCTTACTTCATATAGGAATCAAACTCGTAATGCGACCATTTTATTTATTTTATCGTTTAATTATTTCAGGAATGGCCAACATCACAACTATTTAATTAAATATAATTTTATTTATTTAAAATAGCCTATAATTAGAAACACAAATTTCTCTTGAGATTATTTATTGCTTTATTTTAAATACAAGCTTACTTTTCTTAGAATTATTTTAAGATAAAAAATTTTTATTTTATTTATGTCTGCTTTGCCAGTTCTAAACAATTTATTACAAATATACAGATAAAAATAAATACGTCAAAAACATTAATAGAAAATACAATAAAAGTTTTTATTATAGAGACAATAAAAAAATGAATGAATGAATAATAATAAAATACAATAGAAGAAAAAGGAAGGGGTTAGAATAAAAGTTCATATATCTATGTTACGTTTAATTAATGCCCCTATTTCACGAATAAGGCAAAAAAAATAATCTAATCTGTGAAATAGAGACTACTAAAAAAGAGCAAGGATCAAGGCATGATATTTTAAACTTCGGGACGAATGAAATTACCAAAAATAGTGGGAAAACAAAAACTTTTTGAAGAGAATATTAAATTAAATTTTAAACGAATAGAACCGAAGCAAACTATACTATAAACGAAACGAACTTAATCACTGACATCAACACCAAAACGAAATTGACTCCCTCCCCTTGAGAAATTTGAGGTGGTAAAAAGGAATCAATGGATATTTGGATTTTAATTTTTTTTTTCCATATTAATAGAAGTATGATGATAGAATATAGAATAATGATGCAACAAATTTATTATCAAATATTTTTTACATTTCTCTTTTCCTAAATTCAACTTATATTTTAATAACTTTTTTGACAGATTTACTTATTTCGGCAACCGCGTTGTCTATTTCAGAAAATAGACAATTACACTAATTCGGCGTAACATCTATAGATTTAAAAGATTATCCTATCTTTTTGACTCCGTATTATAAACACTTCAAATCCGGTTAACGATAATTCGTAAAAAATGCATAACTCTCCTTCCATTCGCTTGCTCTCCTTGGCCATCCATCCGATGTTCAACGCTCACCTTGCTTAACAATAGCATTCCTGATTACTTTTTCAAACTTTTTTAGGTCCATGGTTTCCATCGTCTAAATGGCCTTAGGTTCTGAAAGAACAAAAAATCTCAGAAATTCAGCTCCTAAAATGTCCCAAAATTATAATAGAATTAATAATGTCTTCTCTACAGAATACTACGTAAATATACTTATCTGGATCTTTTCTATCATTCTCCTATTCTAATTAAAATTTAATTTTTTTTAATTTTTAAAAATTTCTTAATTTTTGAAATTAGTTTAAAGATGCCAATTATTAAATAATCATATAAGGGAAGACGAATCGAGATGACCATATTAACATTTATGTCTCTATTGGGAATTATTAATATTTTCCACCGAAAAGCTGTTACACTAAATATTATTGGCAACCAATTCTTTAGGAGATGGTGCCTTTACCCCACTCCTTTTCCATTTAAATAATGAAATGACCACCCCCCTAACAATTATTTCTATAATTTATCATGATATACTGATACTGACAAAGGTAGAATATTTTCTATTTTCCATAAAAAATAAAATGATTTGTCTATATTATACACAATAATAATGGTCATTCCTGATCTATCTTTAAAAAATATCCTATCAATCCAACCAGTGTATATTTATGTATATATTTTAAAGTGAATTTATTATTTTATTTTGTTTACATTTTTTAGAGGTGATCGAACAAGATGCACGTTTAGTTTTTGATGATGTTCTTGAGGATTTTGCATCATTACGAGGAGTTCTAAAAAGATTTGAATCGTGGCGAACAACAGAACCCGAAGCTTATCGAGATGCTTATGTTAGTCTATGTTTACCAAAAGTGGTTGGTCCTCTTATACGTCTAAAATTATTACTTTGGAATCCATTACAGGTAATTTTTTTAATTTTATTTGTTTAGTTTATGTTTACCAAAAGTGGTTTGTCCTCTTATAGGTCTAAAATTATTACCATTACAGGTAATTTTTTTAAATTTTATTTACTAATTTTTTTTTATTTTATTTTTTTCAGGAAAACAGCGTTGATGTTGAGAGAGCTAAATGGTTTGATGTTTTACTTTTATATGGCTTAGTAGATAAGGAAACTGAAGAAAGCCTAAGAACAGATCCTGATTTGGAACTTTTACCTTCAGTTATTGAAAAAGTAGTATTACCTAAACTCAAAGGTATTTATTTTATAATTATAAACTATAGGGTAACAGTTTTTTCATCATTTATAACTTTATGGCCAATTTTTTTTTGAAAATGTTTTACTCTTATGGTTTAGTAAATAAGGAAACTGCTCTTAATCTTTCAGATCCTGTATAATTATAATATAAAAAATTTGTATATTTTTTCTTTTCTAAAAAATCAAAAAATTAATTGATTAGTGGCTGTTGGAGTCTGATAAATTAAATAGAAGGCAGATTGCAGCTAACGAAAAAAGTCCCTTGGATACCAACAGCCGAAAGGTGACTTTTCACACAAAATATATTAGTCCATATATTACAAAAGTCAAAAAGAGATTGAAGATGGACTAATAAAATTTGTCCGAAAGTTTTTTGCTTTTGGCATCCAGGGCTTTTTTTCTGCCTTCTATTTCTTTTATCAAACTTAAAATTAATTAAAGTGAATATTTCCTGATTATAGATATCGTGGAGTCTGGCTGGGATCCTTTGTCTACAGCGCAAACTGTTCGATTAGTGACGCTTTTAACTCGATATACTCATGACTATCCTACTTTAACTACTAAGAGCAAACATTTGGAGGCGTTGCTCAAAATGGTTGTTGAAAAGATGCGCGATACAGTTGAAAATGATGTTTTCATTCCTATTCAAACATCGAAACAGTAAGTTTTTAAATTTTATAATTTTTTTTCCAAATTAATCATTCAAACAACCAATATTCATTTTATGATACTGCAATATTTATTTATTTGGCTACGGTGGGTGTTCGAAAGCATTTCGGGTAAATAAAGGGGAATTCGTTAGGTGGTCCAATTTACACGGTCCAAATTAAATTAAATTAAAAATATAAAAGATGTTTAAATATTTTATTATCATATGTTAAAACAATTTGAAAATAAATTTTTCTCAATTGATAAATCAATATTATTTACTTTGGTTTCTCTTTATTATTACTCCCTCGGTCCCAAATTAGTTGCTACATTTGATCGTGCAAAAGGAACTGTTGTGACAAAAGTTTTAGAAGTTGTTGACAAAGAAGAAATACGAAAAATGATTATTGAAAAGTACATACATACAGCAGGACAATGCCAAACCTCATTTGGCAGTAGATGATCCCAGTATAATTGAAGAATGTTCAAAAGATGGATGGAATTTTCAACTACAATGCCAACCTCCAAATAGTCCGGAGTTAAATGTACTAGATCTCGGGTTTTTTAACGCGATTCAATCAGTGCAGCATCAGATGGCCACAAAGAATAATAGACGAGTTAATTGATGCAGTTAAAGTCGCCTTTCAAAGTATGGAAGTAGAAAAGCTTGACAATATTTTTTAACACTACAAACAACATGGAAAACACTATGTTTTCTGGCGGGTCCAACTCATACAAGATAACCCACCTCAACAAGGAAAAACTTCGTCGTCAAAATCTTCTTCCGCGCAGCCTGGCATGCAATCCACAAGCTCTATTATGTGCAAGAAATTTAGATATTTAAATTAACCTTATTGTATTTGCTACTACATTATAAACATGTTATTTTCATTCTAATTTTGTGTTTTTTTTTCTACTTTTCATAAATGTAGCATTTATTTTGGAACAAATTTTTCGAAGCAACATTTTGAAACTAATTTGGCACGGATGCTGTACTTAAGGAGGGAGTACTTGTCAAGCTAATATTAATGATTATTAATTATTATTATTATTACCATATCAACCTAAAATCTCTGAAAAATATTAAAACAAAATTATAAAATCATCAGTATCAATAATCAGTAGAAAAATATTCAAATGTAGCAACTAATTTGGGACAGAGGGAGTATTATTTATTAAAATGCTTTTTTTTTCCTTTCACAGGATAAGTGCAGAGGCCCGGGCATTTTTCCAACGACAATTCGGATGCGCTGTAAAACTTTTGAGAAATCTTCTTGCCTGGCAAGGAGTTGTTGCTGATCAATGTTTACAAGAATTAGCGATTAGTGCTTTACTTAATCGTTATCTTATAGCCGCATTGCGTTTCTGTAAGCCTCTAGAAGCAGTTGCCAAATGCAACATGGTCAGTTTTGATTTCAATGTTTTAATCAAATTATTTCTATTATCAATAAGTTTTTAGTATCAATAAAATTGGTTTAAAAGTTTTAAATGGGTTAAGTTTTTGGAATTTTTAACAAAAAATATTTTAAATTAATTTAAACATTGTTACATTTTAATATCTCTTATCCTTAAAAAATATAAATATATATTGAAAACAAAATTAAGAAAAGAAAAATTATATTCGAAATTGAATCAAGACTAAATCCAATTTTTAATAATTTTAAAAAAAATATTTAAAATTTGTTGGGAATCGTCGTATTTCACTTAAAATTATTTAATGAGGTTAATTAATTTAAAATAATATTTCTCTGATAGATTCAGAAAATATTTTAACCAAAAAATCGAGATTTTTACCAATTTTTGGCATAGATTCATATACAGAAAATAGTAGTTAGTTCACTTTTACTTTTTTATGTTTCTATGTGAATTGTTTAAAAAGATTATTTTCAATAGGTTTGAACCAGAAAGAGATCACATTTAATTTTCATTTCTGGAGCATAATTATATTCTCTGAGGAATATAATACAAGGGTAATACTAGGGTAGTTTATTTTTAAGTCCGAAGGGCGGAAGCTTGTCCACAAATCATAATGCATATATGCATTCATTAAATAATATTTATCCTAAATTAATATAACTTTTTTGTTATTTTAGATTGTAATGACATTCCCTCGTTCTTGGCTTCAAAAAGATTCTGCTATTTTAACTCACTTGCAATTATTTGCTCAAGCGATGAAAGGAATCGCTCAATCCTTGGATGTTACCACACAACCCGGAAGGTCAGACCATTTTTATTAATTTAATTTTATAATATATTTCTTAAATTAAAATTGTATTTTAGGGATTCAATGGAAGTCCTTACACAACTTCTTCAGCCTCTTCAAACCGCATCATAGTCTTTCTTTTAAGTTTTAATTTTTATTATTTATTCCATTATTTTAATTTGATAGTGAAAGAACTTGTCACCCGGATATATTCAATCAATATAAATAAATACTTAATATCATTCTTCTTTATTATGAAATTAACATTTCACTCTTTCTCTTTATCGTAAAGCACTCATAAATGGCTAGGGATATTTATGATAGCTAAGCATAATATCATAATATTGTATTAATATAAATAAAATAAATAAGCCATATAAATAGACATGAATTCTGTATTATATACGTCAAGACATGTTAATAAATTTAATTTTATACAATTTTTATTTATTTTTGTATATGTAGAATATTAAAATGTGTACATTACGATCATTTCAGAAATTCAGAAGAAAAATTGGAAAACAATATATTTTTAATTTCTAACATTCTTTAATTGTATTTTATAAAGTAATAATGTTCAATAAAATTGTTTATAAATTTGAATTAAATATTTTCTTAACCTCATTATTTCAAGACATTTAACCTAATCTTCTATGTAAGATAACAATGAGTCTCTTTAAAAGCTCCTTGCCTTCTTCTCAATGGCCTATCTGGGAGATCACTTTTGAAAGAGAAAATGAACTGACTGTTGTAATAACAGAGTAATTAATAGAATAATAGTTTAAATTAATAAGATAATTTTACTTATGATTGCAGGATCAATCGAGCAATCGAGTTATCAATATAAATTAAATCAATATTTTTAATCCCTTCCAGATAAATTGGTTTATATTTAATAAACAATACATTTTATTGTTTAAAATTATAATTATCATTTTTTGTGAAACTTATTTTGATCCTGGTTTACCCATCTGGGAAACATATCACAACGGTTCCGTATGGGTTGGTCAAAGGTACGTATCGGGGAAACATTAACTCATGGAGAGTGATCTGCATCTGCTGATAATTGAAAATTTATAAATAAAAAAAGGAGAATTTAATGTTTTAAATTGATAAATAAATGAAATTAAAAATTTTGAAAATAATAAAAATTTGTCGTATGTGATCCCGACAGCCCCGAACCGAATCCGAATCTTTTTTCCTGCTCGTCTTTGAGGAGCCCATCAGTTTTGTGAAAAGGAAAGAAGTAGGGGATTCTTGAAATTTTGTATAAAATACTTTTTTTTTTTTATTTATTTAATATAAATAATATAAATTTATTATAAAATTCTTTGAATTCCTTTTTAAAGACAATTATTATTAAAGTAAAAAAAAAATTTAATAAAAATATTTCATTCATTAAATTTCCCTTTTATAAAATTATAAAAAAAAAGTAAAAATGACCTGGGTCATTGCGATATTTTTTATAATGTTTATTTTTATTACTTTCCTATTGTGTGGTGCTGTGCTGCCCGGATGTTTTTGTTATAATGGACTCTTTATCAAGAGCAATAATAAAACGAATTGTGGTGTCCTTATGGATTAACTTCCCAAAAAAAAACCCAAAAGGAATTTCCCAAGGACTTTTGAGGAGAGAGCGAAGTTGTGAAGAAAATTTGTATCGATTTCCTCCACTGTGAAACCGCCCTCGAAGGAATATTCTAGAAACCTGGAGTATATAAACTGCACCCTTGGCCGGCGCGAGACAGAATTGGAACATTACATTATCTTTGATTAGACAGAACATTACTAGATCAGTTTCAACACTAGAGAAGACCCCGAGCGAACACACGGACTCAGGCGGTGTAGTGGACAAAGCGTAGTAAGTATCTCTGCCTCTCCGTGTAAAGAGAA